>JALIZH010000314.1:0-14295 GCA_030522465.1 Rhipicephalus appendiculatus
CGCAAACAGCGTGCGTAAACTAGGGGTTCCTCGATGCGCGCGCCCCCTTGGAGGGTGGAGCCATTCTTTGAAGGGGGTGAATGCCGCCTTCTGATCGGCGGCCGCCATTCGGCTCCCCCGCCTCGTCGCGGCTGTTTGAGTGAGACAGGTGCGCGGCGTTTTCTCGGACAAAATGCCTGGGTGTTGCGTGCCACAGCGCACAAACCACTCGCGAAATGGCTATAAGACGTTCAGATTTCCGAAAGATGCGAAAAGGCGACTCCTGTGGCTGGTGAAGATCAAGCGCGACAAGTGGCAACCCACGGACTGTTCGTGTTTGTGCAGGCTAAGTTATGCCATTTCAACATCTGGAGAGTTATAACTCGCCGCGCTTACTCTGGCCTTCTCGCTCGACGTAACCACGCAACTCGCCGCAACGTATACGTTGCCGAAAGAATACTTTCGGGGCACTCACTGTTTCGGGGCACTCATTGTAGGTCCAGAAACGACGCCTTGGCGTTTCTCAACTGGTTCCCGGACGCGTATTGCCGAACGGTGACGGTGTATGTGCGTGTGTGTGTTTGCGTGTATGTGTGTGTTTGTGCGCATGTACGCATGATTGTGAGTGCGTGTGTACGCGTGCGTGTGTGTACGTGTGTGCGCATGCATGTCGGTGAGTCTGTGTATGCGTGCGTGTGTGTGCATGCGTGTGTACTTATGTGCGTGCGTGTGTGTGTGCGTGTGAGTGCGAGACTGTGTGTGTGTGTGCCTATGTGCGCATGCGTGTGTGCATATCTGCGTGCCTGTGTGTGTGTACGTGCGCGTGTATACCTATACGTGTGTCTGTGTGTGCGCATGCGTGTGTGTGCGTGTACGTGCGTGTGTATGTGTGCGTGCGTGTGTATGTGCATGTACGTGAGTGTTTGTGCGTGTGCGCATGTACGCATGATTGAGCGTGCATGCGTGTGTGTACTTATGTGTGCGCGTGTTTGTGTGTGTGTGCGTGTGTGTCTGTGTGTGTGCGTGTGAGTGCGAGCCTGTGTGTGTGTGCCTATGTGCGCATGCATGTGTGCATATCTGCGTGCCTGTGTGTGTTTGTGCGTGCGTGGGTGTGTATACGTGTGTGTCTCTGTGCGCATGCGTGTACGTGCGTGTGTGTGTGCGCGCGTGTGTGTACGTGCGTGTACGTGAGTGTTTGTGCGTGTGCGCATGTACGCATGATTGAGCGTGCATGTGTGTGTGCGTGCGAGCATGTGCGCATGTACGCATGGTTGTGCGTGCGTGTGTCCGCGTGTGCACGCACGCGCGTGTGTACGTGCGCATGCATCTCGCTGAGTGTGTGTATGCGTGCGTGTACGTGTGTGTGCTTGCGTGCATGCGTGTGCGCATGTTTGTGTGTGCGTGCGTGTCTGTACCTGTACGTGCGTGTGTGCACGCACACGCATGCGTGTGTCTGTGTGTGTATGTATGCGTGTACGTGTGAGTGCGAGCCTGTGTGTGTGCGTATGTGCGCATGCGTGTGTGCATATCTGCGTGTCTGTGTGTGTACGTGCGTGCGTATACGTATACGTGTGTGTGTGCGCGCGTGTGTACGTGAGTGTTTGTGCGTGTGCGCATGTACGCATGATTGAGCGTGCATGTGTGTATGTGTGCGTGCGAGCATGTGCGCATGCGTGTGTGTGCGCGTGCGTATACGTGTGTGCATGATTTAATGCCATAAATTTCATAATTTAATGCCATAAAAGCCGTATGTAGAGCCCCAAATAGTATGGATATGTATTCAACAATTTTTTTGCCCATCTGCTATTTACAGTAAGGTAAAAGAGATGAAAACAAAATTCAGATTACTGTGCGTTGCAGAATGCGGTCCGTAAATGGGGTAGCTGATGAATAATTCGAAAACAAGATCTGAAAATATGGTGTGCAATCACAGTTTTTCTCTTTTCTCGTGACATCACGTGATTTTTTTTTTCTGTTTTCAACCAGCAGGCAAACTGTTTTTTTACACTTTTGAGGAAGGCACAAAACACACAGACACAATGAAAGGCCATGGGACTTGGGTGCGTGTGTTTCGCATCTTTAACCAATATAAATAGTTACCGACTAGCCCAAGAAAATGCTAACTGAAGGTGTTAACGCGGCTGGCGTGGACGGTAGTTTTCTGCTGCGAGCAACTCCAGCTGCTGATGTCGCTATAAAAAATAAAGATTAGAGAATAGAAATCTGAGACCTTCACACTCCCGATGCGAAAACTTTGTATTTTTTGTCATGTTGTTTGAGTACCACTCGTTTTGACACAGCGAACTCTGCATGCAGCCGCGCGACGCCCGTTAGCTGCCTATCGTGGCTATAGACGGCCTGCGGAGAGGGCATCCTAATGGCGGACGCCGTAGCAGACGACGCTGTTGTCTCCACCCTCCACGGCGGCGGAGGGGGGAGCGCGCGCATCGAGGAACCCTAGCGTAAACAGAGGGAAGGGGTGCCGTCATTGCGATTTAGTGTGGTATCGGTGGTTTGGATTAGTAGTGATTCGAGATGAAGTCGCGAGGTTAGATTTCTTTCAGTGGCTAGCACATGCGCACTGGCCCAGTCAATATCATGTCCCTTGGAAACAGAATGCTCAGCGAGTGCATTTGAAGTCACCTTTCTTTTTTCACAACTGTTCGGCATTACCTCCGTCAATGACTATTCATCTCCTGAGGCTGCCTGCAGCCTAATGAAAAAATCACGCCATATCCACGAAGTGAATGATGATGAGTGGGCGAAGCTCGATCGTTTTCATCCATGGCAGAAAGATAATGTGTGGTCTGGAGCGCGCTTATACTTCATGGTCATCAGCGTCATCGTTATCACGTGTAGTGGGTACAATCCACTATACTGGAACGCGCTTATACTTCATCGTTATCACGTGTAGTGGGTACATTCCACTATACTGCGTCATCGTAATCTTTATCACGTGTAGTGGGTACATTCCACTATACTGGAACGCGCTTATACTTCTTCGTTATCACGTGTAGTGGGTACATTCCACTATACTGCGTCATCGTCATCTTTATCACGTGGAGTGGGTACATTTCACTACACGTGGCTACCTCCCTACGTACCTACTACTACTACGACAACTACAGAGGAGGGACATACCCACACCCTAAGGAGCTTCGCCCCTAAAAATTAAGTCAGCTTCGTACTCGTGGTGCCAAGCCTGAAGAAAGTACGGTGCTGGGCAGCCTTAGAACTTTCTCTTCGGTTTTCTCTTTTTTTTCCTCCTCTTCCTCTTTCGTTTTGTATTGTCCAGTTGTGGTTTTTTTTCTATATTTCTATTTTTCTTCGTATCTTTTTCTCTTCCTTTCTGTCCCTTTCTACTTCTCGCTTTTTTTCCTGTGTTTTCACTTTTTATACGTGGATTTATTTAAAGAGCTCCGCTCTTAATATCATCATCAAAGCGCTCGAAGAAGAAGAGGAAAATGACACGGCCAGGCGCGAGCGTGCGATCAATATACTGGAGATGGCTATGCTCAGTGGCGTTGCCAGGAAGTGGCACACCGGGCACGTGCCCCCCCCGCCCTACCGAAAAAATTTCTGGCTACGCCCCCTCTCTATGCTTTAGGTTAGTTTACCTCCGTTAAGCCAAGTGACGACGACATCATACGACAGCCTGGCACCTTGATGTGCTCCACACTTAAAACTGCGGAAATGGGGCGTTTGTATTTAAGTCATAGCTACTAGAGCACTGCACGGGCCGAGGTTCTCGGCCCGGGCCCGGCCCGAGCCTGGCACTCGTCTGAGCTTACCCGCCCGAGCCCGGCCCGGAGACCCAAAAGCGAGACCCGGGCCCGGCCCGAACCCGAGAAAAAATTTCACCTACCCGGCCCGGCCCGGCCCGGCCCGACCCGACCACAGATTGGGCCCGACTGAGGCCCGAACTTATTATCTAGGCGGTGTTGCCCGAACACGGAATCGACAGCAAGGCATTTTAAGTAGCAACTATCTACGTTTTGTTGGCGCATGCTACGCCAACAAGCATGCCTTAATCTACGGTAATTACTTGTACAAAAGGGCTTTACTGTGGTAACATATGGCCGGAGATACTGGGTACGATGAACGGTTATTCGGCAGAGCTATACTGTACATATTGTTTCTACAAATACAATGGTAATCATCAAGAGCTTTAGGTAGCAGATATTGTAGCAAGAAAAGTGGTTTGCAGCATGAGTTTAATTTCAACAGGGCGCGCAATAAGAACAGAGACAGACAACAGAACGATATCTTCGCTTTGTTTATATTGCGCTCTTTATCGAAATTTAAAGGAATACTGAAGCAAAATCTCAAAGTTATGCGGAAATATTGAAAATGAATTTGTGCGATTACATCGAAAAGAAGTCGTCACTTATCGAAGTTTTCAGCGGGTGGTCTTAATTTCTACGTTTTTATGAGCGTGCGCCAAGCCACCCGTCCTACGCGATTTGGAAGCCGTGACGTCATGACACCCTCATTTGACAGCCGTCCGTACAGCCACCGTCCTCCGTGTCAGCCAGGCAGTCCGGGCCAACAACATGGTCCAACGTGCAGCAGCAGCAGTAGAAAAATTAATGTTACGGAGGATGCAAAATACGTGGTTTCAGCAGCTTCGTTGCGACAGAAAGGCAGTTATTGCGGCTTAATCGAGGCATCGTAGTTCGTCGTTTTGTGTTTACCCATGCGGTCGGCGTTCGACCGTTACGCATTTCGTTTTTGTGCGACGAGGCACCGAGTGTGTGGAATTTCTCAGCCGTTTCATAACGATGTGCACACGACTGCCGCTGTCACATCCACGCTACCTGAAGCCATTTAAAGGTTGAAATATTGGAATTTGTTTGGCTTCGTCATGATGAAGAGCATGGACTATTCGAAAGCATGCCTTGATCGTTTGCGCGCATCACAGGTAGATTGGCGCCACAGTTCCATGGTCTTGCTGTTCCTTTTTTTTTTTTTCAGACGTATCTAAGTGAAGCGACAAAGTGTTCCGAGCTATACTCTGTTTCAGAAGTTCCCCTTCAGCACTGTGGAGGCTACAGGGCCCATTAGCCAATAGGAAGGGCGAGTAGCCCCTCCACATGTATTCATCCGCGCCGCGTCGTCTGCTGGCATCCTCCCTGGCGTCTGCGCGCACACGTTCAGGGAGCAGACTGCAGCGCCGAAAAAAATAGAACATGGCTGCACTCATCGAGGCTGCTGCTCTCCGCCTCGAGTTTATCACGTCGTCGTCGTGCGCTCTGTGGCCCGTAAGTTCCAAACAGACGCTTGTATTTGCTTTAGATTTATGTCTCTGAGCTTCGGCAGCAATGTATTCATGACTACAGTGCACTATTTCCATGAACCGCTATCAAAGTCTCGTCGCGTTAGGCTTAGCAGGCGTGGTTAAAGCAATAGCTTATCTAGCCAATATCGACAGAGCGTACCTGATGAGTTGTCCTGATCGTGAGATGACGCAGCGCGATAGCTCATTACACCATTCATTTGTTGCTGTGAGCGCTCTGGGCGAGTGTCAAGGGCAAGTTCGGATCGAAGCGGGTGGTCGCGTCTGCATGGGCGCTGCCATGTTGATTTTTAACCACAGTTACCGACGGTTACCGATACAACAATTAAAGAAATACGACGTAAATGCGATGAATAATAAACAAATTACTTATTGATGTGCAGAAGCAGATGCTAAACAACGGCAAATGTCTCAACCTTGCCAACTGCAAGGCTTATATCTGGATCTATGTTTTCCTGCGCAAGCGTGTGGCTTGTTTACACCCCGTAGCTTTGGCAGTGCTGAACGGTAGTGGTGAAACAGAGTATAGCAAATAAAGTTCATTTTTAATGTGCCCAGGCTTGGCGTGATGGCTAAGCAGTACGCATCCAAAGTCTACGCCGCGTCTCATCTCTAGGAAACGTATGGGACGGTGTGTTGCGACCAACGATGCTGTTATGGCAGCTTTAGCGCAGCAGTAGTAAGGCATTTTCGCCGCGACGAACGCTTCAAAACCGAAGACCGACCGCGGGTAGGTATGTGTCATACAAAGCGATAAGATTTCTCGACGTTTCAGACGGGCCATAATTGCAAGCGAGTAGCGCCGACAGCGATGAAGAGGCACCGCGGCCCCCGCGGCTCCTTTCCAGCCCATCGCTTCAATTATCCTGTTCCCAAGCGTCGTACCACTCTGCAATATAATCTATAAAACTCTTCAGTGAGGGCTTCTTGGAGGCCCTCAAAGCTTGAGGCCCTCAAAGTTTGAGCAGTATATATAATTTGATCTCTTTTCGGGGTTGATTCCAGTTTGGTAATCTCTTTTCGGGGTTGATTCCAGTTTGGTAATAAAGGCGCGCAAAGCTTCTCGATGTTTACTCATTGTATGCATATAGTTCAAGGTAAGGGGACATCACCCGGTACGGTATCAGTGCGGAATCAAAGAGGCCTAATCACTGAGCTGGAAATTCAAAGAAACACAGCCAGATTCACAAGTTCTAGGTACAAAAAATGAGACTCAGTTACCGAGATGCTAAGTTCACGTGAATTGGAATTGCTTGAAATTAGGACAAGACGAACGGCATAAAATTATTATTTCATGTTGTCAAGGGTCACAGAAATGTTGATAAAAGCATATACACACGAGAGCCTGGTAGAATTAGCAAAATAGTAAATCGTAGTGCAGTTATTAGCCCTTACGCCGCCCGCACAAACGTCTTTCAGTGTCCGTTTTCCCGCAATGTTATAGAAAAATGGAATGGACTACGTGCACAAATTGCTGAATGCACGGATTTAAAGGTTTTTGAACATTTGCTTGACAGCTACGTCCCTAAAATTATTTAGATGATGTATGTTTCGCGTCTGTTGTCATGCCAATTGTTGACGATTTTCGGATTGCTTGTCTTATTGTTGCTGACATTGGAAGTTACTTGAGTGTTTTATATATTAGTTGTTATTTGATGTACGCCCTCCCTCTAATGAACCACAAATGTGGGTTAACAGTATGTTAAAATAAATATTTAAATGAATTCGTGGTTATCTTTTTTATTCCAACGCTGTTGTTGCAGTATTGTGTAGCTCTCGCACGATATAGCAGAACACGAGGAAAGATCAGGACACGAGGAAATAATGTGGGTACTAAAGCAGACTGTGCATGTACGAGTCGCGTCACATCACCACGGTGAGCCGTGATGGAGCCACGGAAAAAGATCGTGGGCCAAACAACGAAACGTTCCTTTCCTTCGACCGCGTCCTCACCTACGTGAGGCCTGCTTACAGCCAAGTACCGACGGAGGAAGCAAGCGTACTCTGAAAGCTCCCCTTCACCCGTCCTCGCGGGAGGAATGGTTGCCGCGCTCCTGCGTTCGAGATTATCGAATATAAGCTTTGCTCACGAGCGTTTATTCTGTCAAAAAAAGTTGGGTCACCACATCGCTTCCAAATTGAAGTGTTAATATAGAGACGCGTGTACGCTTTCTTTCAACTGCGATTACTAAATGTGAAAAGCCACCGTAGTCGAGCGCAAAACGTGGTGCGGTCTAGCAACACTGAAACGCCCGCCTCTTTAAACGCTGTCCGTCTAAACTACAGTGGCTAGAATACTAGAAGTGTGATCACCGCCAAGCGGCTCCTATGGGAGGGAGTGACGCCGCCTTCCGATGTTTCCGCTAGGTGGCGCGCGCTGTCGTATACACGTCAGGCTGGTCAGGCTCTCAGGCTGATCACGCTGTTCAACGCTGCTACTCTCCGGTCGAACGTGCTTCTTTTGCCTGTTTACGCTGTTCTTTCGTGCTGCATTTGCTGGTCGGACAGCCTCGTCGTGTTTGTGTGATGTCTTTTCGGAGTGCGCGCCGTGAGCAGGCGTCAGAGCCACAGTTTCGTGCCCAGATGCACGACTAGATACGAATCGAGCAAGCAGAAGCTTTCATTCTCTGAAGTCCACTGCGAGCTTCACTTCGTGCACGTTATTAACCGTGATGTAGTGCGTTTAGACAGAGCTAGGCCTCTACTTTTGCCGCATGTCGTTTCGAGGATCTTCCCAAATGCGCCTTTCTACCTCTCGAAACTTGTGGCGCAAAAAGGAAACCCCAAGGAGAGATCATGCCGGCCGCTTGTGATTCCTCGGAAAAGACGTCGAAAGGACGACGACAGGGAGCCGCAAGGGAAGCCGCAGAATTAATCAGAGCCACCCGACCTTCCAACTGCACCCGTTTACGACTATACAGACGTTCCACTTCCTTCAAATCGATCGAAGGCACGTATTTAGTGAGGAACCGCTAAATGTCGCTACAGCTTGTGCGCGCCTAGATCGGACATGAGTCGTCTTCACGCAGAGAAACTTAATACATTTTGTGCCAGTGGAAGTGCCATAACACAAGAAGTGTTTGTGCGTGGTGTGAAGATTTCAATGAATGGGCCATGTGAACCAGCCTCTCTTCTGGAGGCTGTTGATGTGTGTTCAGGGGCAAGCTTGTTCTGCGAGTTTCCTTTTGCATCATCTGGTAAGAACTTGAAGGTCTGGAATGGGAAACTCTACCATCACAAGTGTAAAGGTACCTCAAGTCAAGATAAAAGGCACTGCATGAGTTGTAAGTAGTTGAGGAAGCTCCTTGTCAATCAGAGATACCGGAAGAAGAAAGCAGCAGGCAAACTGACCCGTGCAACAAAGCTTAAAGTTAAAACTCAAACAGTACGCCGCCTTAGAAACAATGTGAAGACCCTCGACCAGACCATTGCACAACTGAAACTAGAGAATGAAGAAATTAAGAAGCTGCACTCCTGAGCAAAATCGAGAAACTCCCATCCAAACAGAAAACTGCTATATTGCAGTGTTTTGAAGCTGCAAGGCGCAAAGTCCCTCAATGGCATGCGCTGCAGCCCAGAGTGGATCATGTTGGAGCGTGTCATCATGCACATGAAGAGCCCGCGACGTTATGAACATGTACGTAGGGAGAAAATTATTGTGCTGCCCAGTCGTACATGCCTCAGAACATTCATGAAGTACGACACGCTTTGGTTTTAACAAATGTGTCCTCTCGGGCATTTCTAAGAAGACTGCTAATATGGGAGACTTCGAACGTCATGGTGGACTGATCATTAACGAAATGAAACTTGCAGAAAACTTTGATGTTCAGCGGGAAAGCGGAAAGGTTGATGAATTTGTGGACCTTGGTTTCTTCACTCCCGAAGCTGACAAAAGTGTTCCATGTTTGTGAGAAGAGTAAAATGCCCTCCGATTTTCTGTGCTGTGGTTAATTGAAAAATATTTCCATTTTAAATACGCAAGAATAATTAAGTCCTCGAAAACTGCCTCATGCAAATGTTAAGTATAAAAACATGAAGGCAGTTGATATCATTGTGATAGTGGCATTTTGTCGTGCTTCTTGATGCTTCTTATAAACTTTTGAAATGGGCAATCCTCCCCAAAAAATTAATCTGTTACATGACTCAGCGCCAAGGAACGATTGCGAAGCTGTTCCTTGGCGCTGTAACCTTATGTTACGACCGTACGCACAGTACCCTAAGTGAAACATCGGTCGCAATATTTGCGATCGATGTTTCACTTATGGTACTGTGCGTACAGTCGTAACATAAGGTTATAGTGTTTAATAATATTTGCCGCGAAGTTCATTCATATATGAGGCCCTTACGCCCTGCAATATAGTAGAGACATAAAAATTCACGGCATAAACAAAACAATATCGGCCACAAACCAGCCTTGACATAGCAGCTTCGCTGCAGTGAGCCGAGCGAGCGACGTGTAAGCTACAACCAGCGCCACCTGGACAGCGCCGGTCGAGGCATCGGTGGAGAGCGTCAGTGCAGGCGGCGCGGTCTTCACACTTCCCCTATTCTAGCCACTGTAGTTAGAGGCGAAAATGGAAATAATGATGGCTGCCCAGAATGAGCTCAAGGTAAAAATCGCCGAGCTGGAGAATGCGTTGGCGACAGAGCGAGAAAAAACGATGGCTATGGGAGAAAGGCTAAAGTCAGCTGAGGAAGGGTTAGCGAAGGCAGTCATGGTGAACAAGGAAGCAAGCGACGGCGGGAACAGGGGGGGCATCAACCCCCATAGTGGGAGACGCGAAGGTGGAGACAGGTTTGGGGAAGACAGGTGCAGGGGGCACAGGACCCAGTTTCCGCGAGGTGGTTTTGGGGATGGGAGGGGAGCAAAACAGCGGCGGTTGCGCGAGCTGGTGACCGAGGCAGTGGCCAGGTGCGGGACAGTCCAGCAGAAAAGTCGGAGCACGTTATAATGGCAGTGGATGGGATTGAGAGAGAGACGGGAGTCGGAGGTAGCACAGCAAACACACTTTATCAACCCAAACAACGCCAACCCTCACACAAAGATTCACACACACAAAAATAGATACACCTGAGCTAAATACAACAATACTCAAAAAATCGAATTCATACTACGAATTCTGAAATCAGTCTCCCTACTTTAGCTAAACTCCGTTTCTAACTGCTACAGCAGTCCGGCCACACTGGCATCTCGGTTGCGTCCGAGTTGAAACGTTCTTACTTGTGCGGCGGTCGTCGCGGCGTCTCGGTCGATCTCTTGTCGTCCGTGCTGCGTCGCGCTCGCCGTCGATGCTCGCTTGCGGTCGTCGTTGCTCAGCAGCAACTTGCCGATCGGCTTCTTGCTTGTTTCCCGGTCGTCGTCATGGCCAACACGGAAGCGGACGGGTTAGGCCTAGCTGCCACCTCGGTCCCTGGTTCCAAGTACGTTGTGGCACATTTGACGACGCGACGCTCCGGGGACTGTCCTGTGGGCACGAGCCGTTCAGCGAGTGAAGGTGGAGCGTTGCGAGTGCTCCGGAATCCGCTGTGACGAGGATGCTTCAAGTCCGTAGTGGCCTCTCCCAGTCATCGCCGAAGTCGACCCAGACTCGTAGTGCAGCACCTCCGGACCCGGCACCCGCCGCTGTCATCACCCGTGAAACGCTGGCTTCTTCGACCTGCCTCGAACGGTGTCCCACAGACAATGCCCATTCCTTCTCATGGGTTCTTTCGCCACGGCTCGGGTCGCGAGCCACGCGCTCTTCACCGACCAATCGCGTGCGCGAGCGTGGCAGGGGCGCATACCATCAGGTACTTTTCCATGCCACGCACACCATCGGAAGTTTCCATCGTTGGGCGCGTGCCTCGTGCCCCTTTACTCATGACAATGGCCCCCTTTTTTAAGAGTTTTTTACAATAAAAAACTGTTCTTGACCTCCCCTCTTTGGGACTGAAGCCCTCTACTCTTCTTTTGATGTCTTGTAACTTGTGACTTGTATCTTCTTGCGGCCTCCCTTGCTTTCACCGCACACTAATAATCTCTTGTCACAACACCACAGTGTCACACCCTTTCGCGGACACATCACCACACACTACACTTTGACCGTTCACATGTCCACAAGTTCATCATCTAACACTATATGGCTACACTCACAAGACTAACTAGTACACACAACGCTCACTGTTAAAGAATCTGCTCAAATACACTGTCAGAGTTCTGCACAAATAAATTCAGTCATTAATATACTCAAAACCTATTCCACTGCACAGAATCTTGTTTTCCACTAGAACAGTCCCGAATTCATTACAACATGCTTAAGTCTGTGCTTCTTGACATTCCGCGTCTTTTTGAGCTTTTTCCTGCGTCGATTCGCTGCAAACCTTTTCGAACGCCCATTACCGCTCATGCCTTCGTTCCTGCTCACTCGACGCCTCTTCGAACCAACTTTAGGCAGCGTTCTGCCATTGTGTCTGGCGCAGGTTACTTGTACCTTCCTCTTTGCATCCAAATCTTTAAAACCTGCTTTACGCGTTCGCGCAGTTTTCTTTCGTCTTTCGCGTCTAGCCTTCACCACTTGGGAAACCTTTCTTGCGTCCTGATAACGGCCCCAACTTTTATTCAATACCTTTGCAGCGGTCTGCGTTCTCTTTACTTTTTCGCGTTTAACGCCGTGTGTCTCGGGCACTCCCACTATCCCTCTACCCTCTTGCAAATGCTGAACGCTTCCTCCCCTTCAAGGGTCATGCCCACCAGCGAAGAGCTGTATTCTATCTCACAGTTGCCTGGATGCATCGCGTTCGCTTCCTTCGTGTCCTGTTCAACAACACTGTCATGTAGTTCACTAAACGTTGCCTTGCTCTTAGCATCTGAAGCATTTGAGCCCTCTTCCTTCTTCTCATTACTTACAAGAATGCTATAATTTGCACAATCGGTGTGAGGACTACCCCTTTGCTCTACCGAATCTGAACTCTGACAATCAGGCACTGCAATACTCCCGGATGAAACTTCTATGAGACTACTCATCTCCTCTACTGTGTCTTTTGGCTACTGCCAGTCGCAGTTTCTGCTCAGTTCCTCTTTTTCTCGTGCATAAGCTTCCAGCGCTACGGCGCATCTTGCCTCTAGTTCGGCACGTTTTATCTCGTGTTTGGCTTTGCGCTCCTCCCTCTCATTCTCCCACTCTTTTTGAACATGGTCCTTCTCTTCCTCAATAAATTTTAGACCTTGTTCCCTTATTGAGCTTCTGCTCTCTAATGACTCTAATATTTTCTTCTCCCAATCCATCCCTGCAACCCCCGACGATAAGTGACTGGGCCAAAAGATGGTAAAATCCCGGCACAGGCTCGCCACTTAATGTCACGAATTATCTCGGGAGCGCTTGCAGGAGGGATGGGGATTGAGAGAGAGACGGGAGTCGGAGGTAGCACAGCAAACACACTTTTATCAACCCAAACAACGCCAACCCTCACACAAAGATTCACACACACAAAAATAGATACACCTGAGCTAAATACAACAATACTCAAAAAATCGAATTCATACTACGAATTCTGAAATCAGTCTCCCTACTTTAGCTAAACTCCGTTTCTAACTGCTACAGCAGTCCGGCCACACTGGCATCTCGGTTGCGTCCGAGTTGAAACGTTCTTACTTGTGCGGCGGTCGTCGCGGCGTCTCGGTCGATCTCTTGTCGTCCGTGCTGCGTCGCGCTCTCGCCGTCGATGCTCGCTTGCGGTCGTCGTTGCTCAGCAGCAACTTGCCGATCGGCTTCTTGCTTGTTTCCCGGTCGTCGTCATGGCCAACACGGAAGCGGACGGGTTAGGCCTAGCTGCCACCTCGGTCCCTGGTTCCAAGTACGTTGTGGCACATTTGACGACGCGACGCTCCGGGGACTGTCCTGTGGGCACGAGCCGTTCAGCGAGTGAAGGTGGAGCGTTGCGAGTGCTCCGAATCCGCTGTGACGAGGATGCTTCAAGTCCGTAGTGGCCTCTCCCAGTCATCGCCGAAGTCGACCCAGACTCGTAGTGCAGCACCTCCGGACCCGGCACCCGCCGCCGCCGTCATCACCCGTGAAACGCTGGCTTCTTCGACCTGCCTCGAACGGTGTCCCACAGACAATGCCCATTCCTTCATGGGGTTCTTTCGCCACGGCTCGGGTCGCGAGCCACGCGCTTTCACCGACCACCGCGTGCGCGAGCGTGGCAGGGGCGCATACCATCCGGTACTTTTCCATGCCCCGCACACCATCGGAAGTTTCCATCGTTAAAAGCGCGTGCCCTGTGCCCCTTTACTCATGACACCTCGTGATAATTTCGGGAGGTCTAAACGACGTCTTGAATGAAGAATCAGCCGAACTAGCGACCACATTGGCGAAAGGGGTCGATGACATGCGCGCCATTTCCCCTCAGGTGCAGATAGTGGTATGCACAATACCGGAGGTACCGGTGCGTGACGGCAACCTGCAAAGAGCGGTTGTCGACGCAAACAAAGAGATATGGCGGATGAGTCGAGAGAGAAGGGCATCGAGGTAGTGGAAATAAACAGAGAGGTGCACAGGTGGGGGTGGTTTTCGAAGAGACGGAATACACTTCAATAAGAGGCTTGGTCATGAGGTGGGTTGGCGACTTGCAGGACGCGCAGTAGCTTTTTTTGGGGGGGGGCACGCGGGCCCTTCGGTGTCCAGGGTAGCGTGTAATGAGGACAACAACCAGGGGGACTCCTGTGACAGGTAGTATAGCGAAAAAAAACCAGAGAAAAGGTAAAAGAAGGGAGAAGGCGCGTGTCGCAATTGGTTACATTAACATGCAGGGGTGGCAGAAAAAAGGCAAAATGGTTAGAGATTGAGGGACAGTTAAACAAGGAACAGATAGGTGTTTATGCGGTTACAGAAACACACCTTAGAGACTTGGAAGAGCCACCACGTATTGACAATTACATTTGGGAAGGATGCAACAGGATCATATCAGAAAGGGAGAGGTGGGGGTGTTGGAATGCTAATTCATAGCAGATCAAATGGGATAGAGTGAAGCAAACGTGTTCA
>JALIZH010000319.1:0-20119 GCA_030522465.1 Rhipicephalus appendiculatus
GAACGTGTGCTCTGTGCTTCCTTAAGAAGCCTCCAAGTCTTGGCAAATTTCAGTGGAGATCAAGTTACCTATACTCATCCAGATGTCTTACGTTTATCGGGAACAGCGATCTCTTATTTTATGTCCAGACTACCACTCACGTTAGCACAACAAGACTACTTGATATCGCGTCGGGTATCACATGAGAAAGTCATGTTTTGAAGTAAACTCCAGGCAAAAGCTGGCTTTACATCTGCTACTGAGACCTTGTGAAAGCCTCCACTCCAGAATTTTTTAAGCTGCTTGGTCTCGGTCTTCTGTATTCATTTAATATGAAAAGTTTCACAGTAACTCGCAAGCGTTCTACAAACATTTGGCTGCCTCTGAAATTTACATTTCATTCTGCAGGCTCTCGTTCGACGACACTCGTTCCAGTTGCAAACGTGGCAAGCTCGTCCATAGGCGTGAGCACGAGGTGGGAAGGGGGTGGGGGTCATCCCCCCCCCCCAATCTTATAGGGGGGGGGGGCGCCATGTTTGCTTTATAGCGTTACTCATCCGGACCTGTGTCGTCCTTGCCTAAAGAGCAGAGTTAGGGCTACGCAAGTTTGTGACGGTAATGGCGGCTGAAAGCCCCTTATGTTGAATTCCAAATGAACTGTTTATTTCCCATCTTTACTATAGCAACGCCACGGGCCAAAGGCAGGCCACTGTTTCAGCGCGTCGCCGCCTAATTTTCTTTTAACGCGATAGCGTTAAAGAGCTCGTTACGCAGAAATTCCGGCGTCGGCGTCGGTGTCGGCGTCGTTGGTTGTGACCGAAAAATCATCATCTTGTCCGTGACCGAAAAATCGAGAAAGATGCAAATAAAATAAATAATAAAAATTTTCGCGTCCGAGTGAGGATCATACCCGGGTTGTCTGCGTGGCAAGCAAGGCGTTCTACCACACAGCCATGCCTCTGCTTGGAAATACTGTGAAAATAACTTCCTCTGCTTGGAAATGCAGTGAAAATAACTTCAATGCTTCGCAAACGCAAGCGTCCTTTATATAGGCGTCGCAAAAATTGGGGCACCCTTAAGCTTCGCCTTTAAGAGTTGAACGCGATAGCGATATCCCGTCCCTAGTGCCTACTTCAATCACATAGTGCATACTATGTAATGGGTAGTATGCTTTAAACCAGGAGCAATTATGCGCGGCTAATGTGGGAAATGTTTTCGAACTTGCAATGCACCCACTACGTGGTGTTAAGGGAATACGCGCAGTAAGGTGTGTGCCGTTTGTAATGGGTGCCTGGCTTTAAACTATGAAATCGTTATGATAGTCACATATTCTGACGCCCGATGGCAATGTATGCTTGTACCATGCAATATTCCTGGGATATTACATGTTATATTGCGACGCCTATATAAAGGACGCTTGCGTTTGCGAAGCATGCAAGTTATTTTCACTGCATTTCCAAGCAGAGGTAGTTATTTTCACAGTATTTCCAAGCAGAGGCATGGCTGTGGTAAAACACCTGCTTGCCACGCAGACGACCCGGGTTCGATCCTCACTCGGACCCGAAAATTTTTATTATTTATTTTATTTGCATCTTTCTCGATTTTTCGGTCACGGACAAGATGATGATTTTTCGCTCACAACCAACGACGCCGACTCCGACGCCGACGCCGACGCCGGAATTTCTGCGAAACGAGCTCTTTAACGCTATCGCGTTAATATAACATGTAATATCCCAGGAATATTGCGTGGTACAAGCGTACATTGCCATCGGGCGTCAGAATATGTGAATATCATAACGATTCCATAGTTTAAAGCCAGCCACCCATTACAAACGGCACACACCTTACTGCGCGTATTCCCTTAGCACCACGTAGTGGGTGCATAGCAAGTTCGAAAACATTTCCCACATTTGTCGCGCATAATTTCTCCTGGTTTAAAGCATACTACCCATTACGTATATGCACTAAGTGATTGAAGTACGCACTAGGGACGGGATATCGCTATCGCGTTCAACTCTTAAAGGCGAAGCTTAAGGGTCCCCCCAATTTTTTTTCATCGACTGTGAAGCATGTTGGCTTTTGGACTCAACCTATCGGGTGTGGGGGGGAGGGAGGGAAGGGGAGACGCTGCGATGACGCTCTGCCCTTTCGCGCCCCTTAATGGGGAATCCTGCGCTCGCCGATGAGCTCACTTACAATTTTGTCTGGGTTCTCGCATTATCTACAAAAAAGCGTGCCTCCGCATGTCATATTGGCGTCGTGCAGACGCATTACGGGAGAAGTTATTTCACCCTGTAAGACTGATGAAGCGTTATTGGTGATGTGCCTCCCTAGTGGAAAAACACAAATAGTGGACATAGTGGAAACCACCATCCACCATTATAGTGGATTAATGTAGTGGGTGGATGGTGGATGCATAGTGGATAGTGTATGGTGGGTGTATAGTGGATGCTGGGTGGATAGTGGACAGTAGTTTAAGTGGGCAGATTATGGACGGTAACCTAGGTGGGTAGAAAGTATGCTGTGTACAAGGTATGTAGCAGGTACGAAATGGCGGGCGTATTAGTCAATGAAATATTTTTCTGTCAATGTTCTTTCTGTTACAACTGAAAACATATCTTCCTGTTACATAAGGCACACAAGTTAAGCACAGAAAACAAATTGTTGACTTGTGTTGCAAAGGTGTTCAGGCGAAACAGGCACAATAATAGCCTGTTTCCACCAAGCAATGAACAGCCTGACTCAGTGAATAACTTTATTCACTTTTCTGCATTTCTTTGTGTTTTTCTTACACGTTTGCATATACAAGCAGCTTCTGTAGAAAACCCTAGTAGAAAACCTTCACAACAGCGTCACGGTTCTTCCTCGGTGGCTCTATTTGAAGTGACTACAAAGAAATGCATTTCTCCAAGACCATGAAAAACATTCAAAAAACATCATTAAAAAATAGAAATGCTTTGTTTAGGTAATAAACACATTGATGCGCCTGACGTACACTGCTCCTTTCGCACAATAAATATAGAGTAAGTCCTTGTTGTAGGCATTGCATGTTGTTCGGCTAGTTGGTTCACAGATATAGCAGACACGTTCAATCTGGGTGAAGACAACTCGTTAGAACACAGAAATAAACACACACATGAAGCACACGGTGTGTGTTTTCTGCGCTTCCTGTGTGTGGTTCTGTTTTAACGTGTTGTAGCGTAGTTTAAACGTGTCTTTCATAATACAGTATGATAGCACCACAAATTAACACAGCTCTTTACCTATTACCGGCTGTTAATATAACTTTTTTTTCATAATTTTATAAATAATTTTATAAAACGGAATAGTGTCGGCATTTCGTGCCGGGACAATTAATGGCCCTCGCAGCAGGCCGGCAGCGTTAGCTTGATGGCAGCTCTTGAAATAAATCTCTTGAAAACCACAAGCGGGTTAGTTCTGTAGTCAAATAACTTTCCCCTCGCAAAATAAACACGCGATCCGCTAGCCCGAGCCGAACAAGACAAAAAAACAAAAAAGCCGGCAGATCCCACGCACTGTGGGAATCGATGTAATGCGAAGCAGCCAGGAAGGAGCAAATCATGCATTACATAATTTGCATGTCATGTTTTACATGTTAGGACCTGTCATTTATGTTCGTCATACAGTCACGTCACGCAATACCAATTTTGGTGTATATCAAGCTAGCAAACTGGACGCAAGTGCACCATGAGCGTTGCATGTAAATGGCGTTGTAGATGACAGGCATGGCAAGATTTTCATGTTACCACCAGCCACTTATGTTCGTCATACAGTGACGTCACTCAATACCAAGTTTGGTGCATATCAAGCTAACGAAACGGCCGCGAGCGCGCCATGAGCGTGGCATGCAAGTCATGTCGCCCATGACAAGTCATGATTTCCATATTACCACTTGTTATTTATGTTCGTCATACAGTCATGTCACTCAATACCAAATTTGGTGTATATCAAGCTAACGATACAGCCGCAAGCGCTCCATGAGCGTGGCATGCAAGTCGTGCACATGACAAGTCGTGATTTCCATTTACCACTTGTCATTTATGTTCGTCATACAGTGACGTCACTCAATACCAAGTTTGGTGCATATCAAGCTAACGAAATGGCCGCGAGCGCGCCATGAGCGTGGCATGCAAGTCATGTCGCCCATGACAAGTCATGATTTCCATATTACCACTTGTTATTTATGTTCGTCATACAGTCATGTCACTCAATACCAAATTTGGTGTATATCAAGCTAACGATACAGCCGCAAGCGCTCCATGAGCGTGGCATGCAAGTCGTGCACATGACAAGTCGTGCTTTCCATTTACCACTTGTCATTTATGTTCGTCATACAGTCACGTCACTCAATACCAAGTTTGGTGTATATTAAGCTAACGAAACAGCCGCGAGCGCGCCATGAGCGTGGCATGTAAATCATGCTTTTCATGACAAGTGAGTCATGATTTTCATGATATGACCAGCCATTTATGTTCGTCATACAGTCATGTTATGCCATACCAAATTTGGTGTAAATCCCATTAACGATACGGCCAGGAAAGCACAAAGTCGTAGGCGGCTAGATAGATAGATAGCTAGATAGATAGATACGCTCAAAGTCGCCGAAGTTCGCTAAGAAATGCTTCGCATTTAAAAACAACGAAACCAGAACCTAAACTTTCATACATTGCAGCGGCAAATGAAATTCACATTGGACTACGCCGGAAGCCAGGCCTACGGGGATACACAGCCGGCCAGTTTTCGCTCACGCTGCACTGCCGACCCCCCCCCCCCCCCTTCCCCCGAAACCCACCTTCAACATTTCGTTATCCTTGAGGGGCGGATTCTGAACAAATTCCCGTTCTCTACAACATAAAAATTTATCAGTGCACAAGGGTGCTAGCATAAACAATGTTCATTATTGCTTCACCAAATGACACAAAATAAACGCCAAGCAAACATTGACCAATGCAACTTATCGCGTCGTCTCACCGATTCCCTGTCCCTAACCTGGTGCTACATCACCGAAATTGCTACAGCACAGCCCGGTGGCTGTAGGCAATATTTTTTTTAGTTCGGTTATTTCAAGTGCAGTGACGGTTGCTAAATACCTGTTTAAGATGAGCACCTTTCTGTCGAAAATTTTATCTCTGCTTTCAGATTTATGGCGGGTAGTGCGTCCATCTGACATATACGAGCACCTTAAATTTTAACAGTAGCGAATAAGTTCTTTACAAACGTCGTGTGCTAGCAGGTTCAACGCAACTGCAAGAGCATTCAATACCGCGGCATTCAATATCTATTGGCTATAACGGATAGAGCAATAATAATGCATAACATGCATAGAGCAACCTTCCTTTCTCAAGAAAACATGCTGGCAGTGTACACTTGCGACGTATGCCGCTCTTCAAGTGGCGTGACGAGTCGGCGTCGGCCGCTGACAACCCCTCTGTCGCGATGTAAGCTGCCAGTACGTATATATATATTTCACTTTTTCCAATAAAGAACAGTTGTGAGTCAGCGCCGTGTTGTTCGCTCCTTTCTTTGTCCTCGTGTATGTTGCGCTGCAACCAAGTGAAAAAAAAAAAAAAAAAAGCTGACAACCCCGTTTGCGGGCATCCGTCGGTCTCGCGGCAATGTGGTGAGTTCCCGATGTGCAGGAACTGTCACGTCGATTCTCCACGCCACACAGCGCGTTGCGAGAAACTATTCCGGCGCTGTTAATCGATAATGTGCGGAAGCATTTGAAGACGATGTATTCCAAGGGTAATCACGTTCATCGCCAGCAAAGCAATTGTACTTGGGGAGCTGGCGGCTGCTGATCACTCAGTTTGCACATACCGCACATCATATTCATTCAAGAAGTTCCGCCTAAGTCAATGACCGCAACATAAAACACACAACGACGGGCCGCGCAAAAATCAACCGCATCAGCACAAACACAATCACCACGCCATGACCACGTTGTAGCAGCGCGGCGCCATGACAGTAAAGAAAAATGCACGAGGACGACAACGGCGACCCCTAGTGGTCACGGCCTCAGCGCCCAACGAATTTCACTTCCGATGCTGTTGGGCGTGACGTCATTGCCGCGATGACGGTTCGGTGCAGCTTCTCCAGCATGGTACACCATCACTTTCCTCAGGCACCATTCCCTCGCTGCTTTCCAGTATTCGCGCGATAGTGGACGCACACTATCCACCATCGTCCACTATCCTTTCCACCTTGTACACTATGCCATCATCCACTATCCACTATGAACACCATGATTTCCAGCATACCCAGCACTATTTCCACTATATCCACTATCTTTTCCAGTACCCACTATGGCAGTTTTTCCAATAGGGCTTCCTTGATAAGGTTAAGTAACATCAGCTAGAGTGAGTTGCGTTGGTTCGAAATTGTGAGGTAAAAGTGTAATTACTGGGAGTTATGCTTGCGAATGAGCGCGTTTCAGTATAGTGCAATGTACCCACTACACGTGTGACGCTTCTCATTGGAGGAAGACGATCGTTCGATTCAGCGCGGCGACGTACGCTTTCACTTTCACTCGGAGTCGCCGGATGGATCCTGCGGAGTGACGAGCGCGCAAGGCGACGGCAGCGCGCGCTCGCAGACAGAATCCCGAGGTGCTAGCCCGCGAGGCTGAAGAGCATCGACTGTCTGCAAGACGCCGCCGCCAAGATCCTACGGTACGAGAACGAGAGGCCGAAGCTTGCCCTCCTCAACGTTCGCTCTCTCAATGGCCACGCACTTGACATAGAAAGGGACCCCATACTGACCGCAGTCGACGTGCTGTGCTTTATCGAGACGTGGAACGCGACAACATTGTTCATCAAAGGATACGTTCCCGTCGTGTGTACCGAGGATTCGGAACGTCCTGCAGGTGGTGTCGCCATCTACGTGAGGCAAACGGAAACGGCTGAAGATCTCAAACTACCACTCACGGGTCAAAGCCACAACGGAGAATACGACCCGACAGCTGGACATCTTGGATTTTCCCGTACGCTCGCGAGGATACAAGAAAAGTACTACTGGCCTCGCCTCACTGCCGACGTCACCCACTACGTGAAGAAGATGTCACGTGGTCGTGACGTCGACGAAGGCAGATGTCGGTGGGTCCAAAATGAAACTGTTTATTAGGCCGAACTTGTGGCCGGTAAACAGAAAGTCAGATTACAGGAATACACACTGCACTGATAGCGGCGAACAGAGCGTCGGCCGTCGATAAACTGACAAGCGGTGACGCGCGTCGGCATTTATACGCGTGTCATCGAATATTCCAGTCTTATCGCTGGTTGTCGCGAAAGCTCTGGAATAAGCTCGCGTGTTCGCGTCTTGCGCGCAATCTTAACACAACGATCTACAATAAACGCGAAGCTTCTAGAAAAATGAGGCGCGGTTTGCGCTGAGC
The DNA here is from genome assembly GCA_030522465.1 of Rhipicephalus appendiculatus. Classification (NCBI taxonomy): domain Eukaryota; kingdom Metazoa; phylum Arthropoda; class Arachnida; order Ixodida; family Ixodidae; genus Rhipicephalus; species Rhipicephalus appendiculatus. The sequence continues at coordinate 7,394 of JALIZH010000319.1, forward strand.
ATTGCTTACAGTCTTTGTGGGCGTAAACCGAATACAGCACAAGTATAATACAAAACGCGCGTGACAATATGTTGTGACTTTTTTGTGTCTCACATATGTTTAGACTGTATCAACAAAAGACAAGGCTAGGCCCTAAGGAGCATCGCCCCTAAAAGGAATAGAATAAGACAACTTTATTGCCTGCATTGTCGATTATTTCGCATACACTACGATAATGTATATACCTTAAAATTTGTTTGAGAATACAAGAAAGTGAAGAAATAGACATCAATACCCTACTGTAAGGCACCCATCCAAAATTTTTTAGGTATTGTTCTGCAAAATTAATACATATTTTTAATTGACACAGATTATGGCTTAACGTCAAAGGCATACTAATTCGGCAAAAATGTCCGCTGTGTGTCAAAATTAAGGGTGGACAGCTTTTCCCATGGTTCTTTCATGTGTAACTAGATTTTGTCAAGCGCAGACGCAATGCACAGCTATCTATGTAATGATACCTAGCATCGTTTTTATTTCTCCACTGCTCTAAACTGATCTTAAATATTTTTAAGGTGCGGAACGTTTGGAACGTCAAAGTACATATAACTAATCGCAACAATACAACTAAAGCATATTGAAAAACACAACTCACGAAAACGCTTATAATATTCCACGCAGAAAATTATATCGCTTTATTTTCTGTTTCTTTTTTTTTCCCTCGCAGATTTCGTAATCTAACATGATTTAGTATTTTATACGCATGAAAGCAATGCAAATGACATGTGTCCTTTGTAGGAAGAAGAACCAAATGAGCAACCGATAACGTGCGCTTACAGCATGAAGGTCTCATGATGAAGCTCCAAGGTGCCCTGCCGTTTCCGGAAATACGCCGTTAAGTATAGCCTCGAGGCCACACCCAGGCCATGGATCTAGGAGACGGCTTAGCAGCGTAAATGCGAAGGTAATCTGCTCCGTAGTCAGGAGTGAGAATTTGGCCAGACCTGCTAGAGGAGAACCTCCGTTCTCATATGAACGGGTCGCCGCTGGTTGGGTGACTCACACTTATGGCCCTGTATGCGTTGTACAACGGCAGTGGTTGTATTAGCAATGAACGTCGTCAGGCTTATAATACTCATTGCAGGGCGAGGCCACTTACAAGATTCTTTTAATTCTATCAGTATTCTGCCATCTGATTTCCTGATAGAAGTATGGACTGCTGCCGAAGAGGGGAGCAAAACGAGAAAGAAACACAACGCAACCCCAAAGGCAGCTAGCCTGGTTTAAAGAAGGAAGCAGAAATGTGCAGATCACGTAGCATTCAAGTGTAAAAAATTGGGGGGACCCTTAAGCTTCGCCTTTAAGAGTTGAACGCGATAGCGATATCCCGTCCCTACTGCGTACTTCAATCACTTAGTGCATACTATGTAATGGGTAGTATGGTTTAAACCAGGAGAAATTATGCGCGGCAAATGTGGGAAATGTTTTCGAACTTGCTATGCACCCACTACGTTGGTGTTAAGGGAATACGCGCAGTAAGGTGTGTGCCGTTTGTAATGGGATGCTGGCTTTAAACAATGGAATCGTTATGATAGTCACATATTCTGACGCCCGATGGCAATTTACGCTTGTACCACGCAATATTCCTGGGATATTACATGTTATATTGCGACGCCTATATAAAGGACGCTTGCGTTTGCGAAGCATGGAAGTTATTTACACTGCATTTCCAAGCAGAGGAAGTTATTTTCACAGTATATCCAAGCAGAGGCATGGCTGTGTGGTAGAACACCTGCTTGCCACGCAGACGACCCGGGTTCGATCCTTCACTCGGACCCGAAAATTTTTATTTTAATTTTATTTGCATCTTTCTCGATTTTTCGGTCACGGACAAGATGATGATTTTTCGGTCACGGACAAGATGATGATTTTTCGCTCACAACCAACGACGCCGACACGGACACCGACGCCAACGCCGACGCCGACGCCGGAATTTCTGCGAAAGACCTCTTTAACGCTGTCGCCTTAAAAACTTGAAAGGGGTACTGACAACAAAATTTCGCGGGCAAGATAGCCTGTGGGATCATTTCCCGTGAACATGTACTTATCATCTGCAAAATAGCAACATCGAATATGGCTTCGTAGCTATTTTATATGAATATTGAAGCTTGCGTGCGCGATGGAGTTTGCGTGCGCGCCTCGCGGCATTGACACCCTCGAAAGTGACTCGACGGTGACCCCCCTAGTTTCCTCACATCACCACGCTGCAGCCGATTCAACAAGTTCTGATGACGTCATAGTCGGCATTGACGTCATAGTGGGCGAGCAGACTACTTCTCGGCGGCTGCTCGAGAGTCCGTGGCTGCGGCGCACTCGTTGAAGGTTTTATGTTTGGCGACACTGCTGTCCCGTTTCCTGTTCGAAAGGACTTCTTGATGCGGACCGTGCGGAAGTGCGTCACAGTTCTGTGTGCTGACGCGGTCGACCGTTGTACGCGTCCGGTGGTGATAGTTGCACCCGGCAGCTTGCCCTTATCGGAGGTCTCTCCAACCGAAACTGATACGGGTCGGTAATGAGGAGCCTCCACTTAATTATCTGTTGCGCGCTGCAGCAAATGATGTGCCGTGTTATGACTGTAGAGGGCGCGTATAAATGACAACTGACTAGTCGCGCCCTCATCATGATGTAAGGAGCGGGAGAGAATAAAGTGGGGCTTTTTGGAACGCGACTCCGCTGCGTGCGGCTGTCTCTTGCGAAGTGCTGCGCTGACGGCGCAAACCAGGGCATTGCCTTTACCAGCAGAGCGTCTCGACAATGACCAGCAGGCCCTATGCAACACATTGCAGAAAGAAAACGAGAGGTTCAAGTTTTTGTGTCAGTACCCCTTAAAGGTTAGCTGTCATATAGCCAATTCAATCATAGAGAAACATCACTTATAATAGTACACTTCTGAACTTGAAAAGCGCGCTGTGGAAGGACGGCGTTGTGGAGTGCGCAGTATTGAGTTTAACTTTTAGTTTATTGATGAAAGCACGAAGCACGAACGTTTTTGAAATAAGTGTGTGGCCACCACGGATAGGAAAGAAACCCGCGACCTCCAGCTACACAGCACTCGTGGGCAGTCACCGACGCTCTACGTAGATCGCAGGCATTCAGGCACAGAAGTGCGTGGGCGTAAAGCTCCCGCTTCGGCTATTCTCTTGTGCAACGGCAGAATAACAGCAGACAAAGCGGAAGCGCTGTACTGTTGCCTGTTAGGGCGTTCTATTGTCTAAGGGCTGGAAAGTTACACGATGTCGAAACAGGTGGTAAAAATCCATATTAAAATTATATGGTTGGCTTAGTGCGCCAGCAGAGGGACAGTTAAAAAAAGACGGAAGTTCAGGGCAAGATGGAAGCACGAAGCGATGAAAAATTCGTGAACATGGGGTGTCGCCGGAGCCGACGTTTCGACACGCGGACTTAGGTTCTTCAAGGTTGAAGACGACATGTCCGCTTGTCGAAACGTCGTCTCTAGAGGCACCCCGTATTCACGAATTTTTCAGAACAGTGACAGGTAACATTAAAATGTTAGAAGGCAATGCTAGCCCGCCAACACAAATTTTTCTTTAAGATCGTCCTCTTGAACTTCAAGAAGTTAGAAAATTTCAAAACGTAAACATGTTCTTGCTGACATGTTTGCTGAAATTAGTCCTTTGTAAGAACCGCATATTTCTAGCTGTCCGGAGCGTACGCATGTCCTGAGCGTGTTAGCGTTGCTTCAGCGCATTTGTGGTCGGCAACAAAAGCCGCTCATTCACGACGAGGCACCAGGGCTCGCGCTGCGTACCACACATTTTCCTTTCTTTTCTTTCTTTTGTTATTTGGTTTACGTCTTTCTTCGTTCTGTTGGAGACTCCTTAATTTCGGGAGCACAGCTACGTAATTGTTTCTCGTGGTACAGACGTCTTTCAGCTGAATAAAATAACATGTTTTGGTTTCTTCCCTTTGGCGGCGCGTGCGATAGTACCTCTTCATTCCAACCAACAGAATGGAGGTCGCCGAGAGAGGCGCCCCGTTCGTGGGTTGTTTATTTGCGCGAGCGGCAGCGAGGCGCGAATGGTGGAGGCCGATAACATTCAACCGCAGGGACCGCGGCTTCGTTGCACTCATTGCTGGGATTATACCCGTCGACATCCACCTCGTTTACTTTGCGACTCTTTGCGTTTCCGCGACAGTGCGTGCGCTTAGGGTGTTTATTTTCTCGCAGCAGCTTACGAATATCTTGAGGAACCCTTCGTGTACTCAGTGTTTGTGGGACGCAGTCGTACTTTTCAAGATGTAGAGGACCGGTCAAAAGAACTGCACTGGGAGATGCACGGTGCAAACGAATGCCTGTGTACTCTGATTCGGGAATCAGTAAACCGAAATAGAAAATATTTACTTATATCAAACCACAGCATTTACAACACGACGTTCCTCAATGTCTGTTTGGCTACGCGAAAAGGCGGCAGGGCACCATTGAATTTGATGAGCAGTGCGAAACCCATGCTGATTAGAGTTACAGCTTGAAAAAATCTGTGCGGGGTCGGTGTGCACAGATTAACGTATGTAGCGTGTGACGTCGTTGAGACGTCCTTGGCTATTTACGACGAATCCCGGGGAGATGTCGGCAATTCGCTATACATTATATATATCGGCTGTTCAGGCACTCGCACCTTTGGATGTCCGCCGTACAGTATACGTGCAAAGCTAAGCACATGAGTTGGTAGCTATATCATTCATGCTATAGGGTAATCGTTTCCGGTCTGTGACCATCATTACAAACTCATGTTTATGATGCGGGAACGTACAGGGTGTTTTTTTTAACAGTACAGGTTCTTGGCAAAGGAAAGGAAAAGGAAGAAAGCGGAAAGACGGAGTTTAGCTGGTTTTTAGACCGGCTGGCTGGCTACTTTTGATAAAATTTTTAGGACAGTCAGGCTCCTGTAGTCGCTTTCTCTCGTTAACTCTACGCCAAGGCGAAACTACTCTCCCGCAGCTAAAGTGAAATTGACGCGACTAATTAAGAAAACCCGTTAATTAAATTTTTTAATTACTAACGTCAAGGAAGTTTATTTTAGAATGTTGTAGTACCCATTCTTTGAAAATCACAAAAGTTGCACGTAACTAGAGATATTCATCATCAAATGAGGGCGCGATAGGTAGGATTCTAAAGAAGTTAGCACGCAGCCTTACTTTTAAAATTCTCATTTGCTCCTATCACATTCATTGCTTCACCCTTGCGGTGAAACTGTGAGTTTTTCTAATGATGCGCTTGAGCGAAATGTCCTTGTAACTTATAGTATCACTGACATTATAAAAAAAGAACGTGCTGGCTCACGTATACAGCTAGCACAAACTCGGCACGTTAAACACTTCAAAAATATAAATATAGGTGGCAACGTCAGATCACCAATTTTACACCCAGACAGTAGCCCCACAGTGCCTAAAAGCGAAATCAAAGAGGATGCTGCAAATTTCGGCCTACACCCGTGATTGTGCAAAATCATATGCAAGCGGTGTGCCACGCGTGTAGCCTCGGCGCACGCTTTCCTGTTTGTTGAGGCATTCGATCACACAAGTTCAACTTTTATGCCTTTATTTTCGTTCTCTGTTGTGGTGGAAGTCCAGCCTATAACATTCTGAAGGACCAGCGTTAGGGTGGACTTCATCATAAGTGTGCGCAGGGTTCCCCTTCAGGGGGGGGGGGGGGGCGAAGCTTCGTCGCAGCGCCACCCCCCCTATTATGTCAATGTATGGGGCTGATTTCTCCCCCCCGCACCCCGAGTCATAGAGCGCCCCCCCCCCCCCCCCCCTATCACGTCAATGTATGGGGCTGTCCCTATCGGAAAACCCAGTGGCACTGTCCCAGCGCCATACCTGATTATGGGACCAGTGTGGCGCTGGATACTGCCACACTGGCACGCTGCACGGGGCACACGGGACGCTGGCACGCTGCATACTGGGACACGCGTTATGGGCCAAAATCGGGCTTTTAAATTGTTTTTAAAAATTTTGGTTATGCCCACATCGTAATTAAGGCTGAAACACGAGTACTAGAACAAAAAAAAAAGAAAAAAATTAAAGAAAACGAGCGCGCGGGATTCGAACCTGCTACCTTGACGACCCACTCATTGTGAGCTTGACACGCTACCCACTACGCCACGCTCGAAAGACAAGCTTCCAGTGATTTTTTTCTTCATGTTATAGCTAATTTCGGTATCCAATAGCAATGTTTTCTTGCTTAGAAACACAGATTTTCGTATCTTCGTGCTCGCGCCAACCTGATAGGATATTGTTTGTTTGTTTGTTATAGGCTGCCTTGGATCAGAACTTCTACCTGGCACGTTTTGCACCAAAACTTATGAGCGTAATCGCAGATGTGTTGCGGCAATCGCACTGTCTCGCTAAGCGGTTAGTCACACCTAGGGCGCTATGCAGGATGACCCGAGCTTCGCGAAACTCGGGATCTTTCCGAGCTCTGGCGACACCCCCTTTTGAACGAGCCAACAGTACGAAAAGGTCAGATCCACCCTTCAGCGCGCGCTGCGTTCCATTGGTTACAATGCAACGCGGCGTCACGTCAAGGACGGTCGACAAAATATGGCGGTGTTTTCAAACCAGAGGCATCTACTTTCATTTGTTTGTCGTTCCACTGAGTGCAGAAGTGAACCTCGGGTTTAGCTACGGTCGCGATATTGTAAGGTGCTCGGCCGGAACTAATCTCAGAGGCCACCGTGCTAATTATTCTAAAGGATACTTAGTACAGACATTAAAAGCTTCAAAACGAATTTAAACAGCCCCTGCCTTTAAAAAATATCATCAGTAAACCTTTCTGGCACTTTTATTGCATGGGCACGTGTAAAATCATCATGGTCAGCCTGCACATTCTTGCGCGTTGCTCGACTGGCGCGCACCCTCTTCATCCCTTCATGGTGTGCTCGCTGCCCGATGACGTGCGCCCGGCTGATTAGCTAAGTGGCTGGGCGGTACACCTAGCTAAATAAGTCAAGAGATGCTATGACCAAGCTAATTAAGCCAAGGCATGCTAAGACCGAGCTAACGATGCCATACCTTACTAAGACCATGCTAATGAAGCCATGTAAAGCTACGACCGTGCTAACTAATAACAGGCCAATTAACGCGACGTTAATTATAAGCACGCTAAGTGAAGTCATCCTAATTAGGCCTTAATAATACGATGCTAATCAAGATCATGCGAATTAGGTTTATGTTAATTACTGCACACTAATCAAGATCATACTAATTGCACCCGAGGTAATTATTGTCGTTTTAATTAAAACCTTACCAATCAAGACAAAGCTGTTCAGTATTATTGTAATTAAGTCCTGCCTAATTAGTATAATCAAAATTAAGACCGAGCTGATGCGTTCTTTACACCGAAGCGTATACCGAGCAAACTGAGTAGACGACCGACTTAAAGGGGCCATGACATGGTCAACCAACAATTTGCGGTTTTTGGCGAAAAACGAAGGTAGAGGGTCAAATATGCTTGTACACGCGTGAAAACTGGACTGTAAAAGATTATTTCAGTCCAAAATAAGCCGGGGAAGTCGTCGGCTGTAAACTCCGCCCACCGCCGGCGACCGCCATTTTGCCATGGCGTGCGTGACGTCACTAACTGCGAGGAGCAGTGGCGTCGTCTGCTACGTTCCACACGCGGTCAGTGTGTTCACTGCGAGTGTTGCTCTGTTGCTGTTTCAACCGCTGCAAGTCATTTAGTTCCAGAGGCAAGTTGAGAAAAGCAGAAATAGCTCGTTTGCACGCGGAGCTGAACATGGAACACGGAATGCAGACCGTGCAGACGCTCGCACAGCAAGCTACTCGTTACGTCACGGCTAGCGAGCGTGCCAGTGTTGCCCGACTCTCAGGCCGCTCGCTCGTTTATAAAAATATTCAATTATAAATTAACGGCACGACCAAATGCGCTAAAATTTCGCCAGCTTGTCTGTGAACGTACAAGGATCAACCTACATAACACAGAATATGGTCGAAAATTGGGTGTCATGGCCCCTTTAAAACGCTGGAAGAAGCTAGCTGATCACAAGCTCCTCTATGGCTCCGGCCTTGCACAAGTAGTAAAGGCTGACCAAATTATTTTATATGCAAAGAAGCTGCTGCTTAGCGTTCACCGCATGAAACCTTTGACAGTCACACCGGCACCATGACAGTCACGAGTTGAACTGGGGCCTTCTCAGAATCAACGAGTTTGTACCCGAGTTCACGCGTCAATCAGTTTGATTGACAGACGCCCGCGGCGAAGATCGGGTCCGCCCACCGCGTTTGCGCTTTCCAAGGAGCAGGGCTCACGCCGCAACGCCAGCGAGCGGCATGATTCATCTATCAGCTTTATCGCGCAGACTGTGCACACACGCACGAAGAAATAAAAGTTATATCATCGCGTGGCTGCGATGTCTCGCATTCAATTTCACCGCGCTCACGACGTACCAATCACAGCCGCGTTGCCGCAATGATGCGAGCGCCCCTGGTGACAACCTGTCCGTATATTTATCCGCAATATTTGATAGAAGCGAAACGAGCTGCACGAGAGTGTAGCGTGTTCACTCTTGTTGCCTTCGAGAGTGGAAATTTCCATGCTGCGGGTGGAACGAAAGAACATGCCCGAAAGTGGAAGAACGCCCACGAACACGCCTGTGGGGGGCGCAATGCTGAGTTGGCAAAGAGATAGCGCGACAATCACGCTGACGTCGCTGCACTGTTGAAATGTGGACTGAGTGGCGGCGCTGACGTGTTCGCACGTGGTGTTTCTTTGATTACCGCCGCAGATGCCCCACATGCGTTTTTGACGCCACGCTCGTTCATGTAGCCGTTTTTGTCAATGCTGATATCACGCGCTCCTCTCTGTCTTTGTGCCATGACCGCCGCAGTGGGAGCTCGGAGAAAACTCGTGTGCCCGAGAAGCTCGGGCCATCCTGCATAACACCCCTACATCGTGCATCTGAACTGCTCACTGAACACTGTACTTTTCGTCACCCGTTTGAACATATTTTCTGTCCCCTTGTTTACGTTCCGCGTACTAGATCTGCATTAGTTCACTCTAGCCTAAACGAGCATTAGGCTTAGGGCCGCACTTCGCGAGCAACGGTCGCTGTGAAAATCGTGGATATATATTCCATTGCAAAGAGTCTAATAACCGCTAAAATGTAGTTTCGATCATAACTGACCCAAGCGAGGTCATATTTGGACCTTCGATTACACAAATCAGAAGCTAAAAACGCCGAGATTGGGCGTTGCAGCGGCTAACTGCTGCCGGTGGCGTGCGCCTTTCTGCGGTACGAGCGGGAACGACTGACTGCTAGAGCAGGTTGATCTTGATTATCAGACTAATACTACTGCCATATTGTGTTGCGAATGATGAGTTCTTTCGATGTGGTTTATAAACTACAATGACGACACTCAAGCACACTTCAAGGAAAGCGCACGTTTCAGTTAGACGACATCCGTCGCCTAACTGAAACTAAAGATATATATATGTAGCACACAGGAGAGAACATTTTGAAAATATTTGGTAACTTTTACGCTTGACATCTCGCGATCCAATATAAAGTGTTATACAAAGTCCACCAAGCGCGCCCAGTTTCTTGCAATGTGCCGCCGGTGTTCCCAGTGTGCAGGAGACACTGTACAGCGTGACCAGTGCCTCCTAGCGCGCTGTAAGACACTGGGCGACGCTGCACAGTGTGTCCCAGTGCGTTTCAGCGCACTGGGCGACACTGGGCACGCTGTACAGTGCGTCCCAGTGTCTCCCAGCGCGCTGTGGTATACTGGAACACACTGTACAGCGTTTGCAGTGTCACCCAGCGCGCTGAAACGCACTGGGAGACACTGGAAACGCTGTTTTTTTTCGATAGGGGTCCTTGAGCCCCCCCCCCCGCTCTTATGTAAGTTAGGGGGGGCGGCCGGCCCCCTGCCCCCTCCCCCCCCCCCCGGGCGCACGCCTATGGACTTCTTAGACGGTTCGTTGGCTCGTTATCGTAACTCTAGAACACGTTGGTGCCCGGAAATACTGGCGCTGAAGGGAGCGAGGCGGTGTTCCCGCTGACTGTCGTCTCAACGCGAAGCAAGCGCTCAGAGCACAGCACGTACTGGGGTATACGAGCCTTCCACTGTTGTCTACCGAGAGAGCGCCCGCGTGACTGCGCACATGTGATGCAAGTTCGCAGTTGCTGCCCGCGCGACGCAGCCCCCCTGGCTTCATGCTCCTTCGCCCGACAAAAGACGGCCGCCAAGATGCCTCTCTGCTTCAGCAGCAATCGACGGGGAGGCCTCGCACGCGGGTTGACGCTATCGCATGCGACCTTCGTGAGACGGAGACGGCTGGCTCGTTTCAGCTCTGCTTCAGCCGTGTTTGACGGCAGTGTCAGCGCATTTTTGCTAGCACGTAGAGCGTACAGCGCACGGCGCGATGTTATTAATTCATACTCGGACTCTATGCATAACACGACGCAGGCGGTGAAAACCCGCACAGTGTCCATGAAAATTTGCACTGTGAGAAACTACAGTTGCATAGGCATTAGGAATTTGGCCACTCCTCCATCTACGCCACCTACTGTGCAGCTGCTGCTCTCTTACTTCTGCTTCTTAACACGACGCACCTTATACGTGGAGATAAGCAAGTGATGGAATGATTTCGCGAGCTGGTTTCTGCCTCTGATTGTTCTCGTTTCCACCGTAGTCGGTAGTTCGGTTTCTGTTCATCCTTCCGTTCGCCACTTTCTTCAGTCGAGAGCGCCTGTCGCGTAAGCAGCATCAAATCAATGTGAGCAGTCTTCCGTTTTCCATCACACCGCCCCGCAGACTGAGCGATCCTCGGCGTCACACGAGTCGGCGTACTTGCCACGTAAATACCGCGCGTGCTAGTACACATCGTTCAGGATATTCGCTTAGTGAGAGCATAGGCTTTATACCCGCTAGAAAGGAGAAAACAGCGGTTGTTTACCTCAGCGAGTAAGACACTCGGCTTCTGACCGCGAGGTGCTATTGAGCTCATAAGATACGGCCGCCAACATTTTGTGTAATTTCTTTATGGAACGTGCCTTGTTAGGCACCAGGATTAGACGGATAGGGAGATTTCCTCGTTCAGTCAGCTAGGAATGCTTACGCAATCATATGCATTTCAGTGTTTGCATACATAAATTCTGGCGTCGCAGTTTTCGGATAATGCACTCAAGGTGATTGTACGCGTATGCAGCCATTCGTTGGATCATCGTAATTTCATTTAGAGCTTCCTGCAGTCTAACACCTTCTTTTCGTGCTTTATAGACAGGCCGAGATAAATACACATGGAAGAACTGCACTTGCTTCTTTCCTGGGCGGCGTAACATTACCGTGCGCCGCGTTTGCATATAATACAAACGGGAGTGAATGTAGTGTCGCCAATTTGCATGTGAAAGCGAAAGCCATATATATGTCATGGGAACATGACCTTGAGCGAAATACCGGCGTCGCTTCGGATCGTGCAAAAATATGGTTGATCCCTCCGTCATAGGGAATCGGTATAACACGAAAGTGAAACGTGTCCTTACAGAAGTAGTCGAATGTTTACTGCACATTGATATAAAAGAGAGAGAGTGAGTATTTATTAGAAGGCAGAGAGGTCGGCCTGAGCTTATCCGCTCTATACTACTCTACACAGGGGATAAGGGAAGGGGCAAAAAAGAGAGATGAAGGGTGATCATGGGGACAGGAAGAGGTGGTGCGCATGTACAGTAGCCATATATCACAGTACCCTACAGCTTGGTATCCAGTCCAGTGCTTTTGATAAAATCTAGAACCGCCCTTGTAGCAGTTTTTGACAGTGGTCGCACATTGTTGACAAAATGCAGAGAGCTTGTCTATTGATGTGTTGACAGTTATAGCACCCTTTAACGTGGATGCATCCACGTTGACGCTTGATGGTAGATCTGGATCCCGGCGACTAATGTCTATGATGAATGATTAAAGAAGCCATTGCGGTCATAGATGCTTGTGGTAGCTGTACGGCGAAAGCGGAGTCATTGAAAGCGGTGTGACAGCCAAAAGAGCGTCAATGATTGGGCGCCGAACTTGGGCTAAGGTCGCCTACTCGCGGCATGTTAGAGTTATTGAACAACGCTGCCCGACCAGAGGGAAACGCAACGCGCGTCGGGTCTTCCCCGTTGGCCGGCTGCGATTTTTCGCGGGGGCGAGCTAGGAACATGGCTAGGGACGCGGAGTTACGGCCACGCGACGCACTCGGGCGTCGCACAGCTATTTTTGGTATGGACGGATGCTACGAGTGTGGATGCTAGGGGTAAGGTCACCACCTGGCAGTGTGTTAACGCGTCGGCAAAATTGCATGTTTACTATTCGAAACACGCGGAACGGGAAGGCCGCGGAGAAACAACGCTTTGAAGAAACTATTCGTGCATTTCACGGTCATAATGCCTTACTTCTCTTAGCAAGAGCACTGGGAGAGGACAGTGGTAGATATAAAAGGCTTGTTTTTAAAGCGTGCAAAGTATGTGACCGTGGTGCAGTGGATAGCGGGCCCGGCATCTCTTGTCGCGGACCTAGAGGTCGTAGGTTCGACTCCCGTTGACGGAATTTTTCTTTGTCTTCTGATCATGTGTATTTTTTCGACGTCATTTCCGTGACGGAAATACGTCACTCAAATCTTGGTGGACCCCGGCATAAAACACTCGTGTTAAAAGTGACATGACTGCT
>JALIZH010000320.1:0-16088 GCA_030522465.1 Rhipicephalus appendiculatus
TGGTATCGCTGCCGCTTCCCGACGAAGCACTCCTCGCCAGCGGGTCAAACCTGAAGTGATTCGCCACGTCGAAAATTCCTTCGATCCCCGCCGCAAGAAAATCGTCGCCATCAGACGACGATGAGCCCGACGACGAGAGCGAGGACGATAACGGCGACGACATCACGCCGCATGTGTGACAAGCGAATGCAAGCAGACGATGCAGACCGCGCGGAAGTGCGTCACTGTTCTGTGTGCTCACGTGACCGAGCGTTTCACTCGCTAGGTGGTGATAGTTGCACCCGGCGGCTTGTCGTTTTTGGAGCTCTGTCAAACCTAAACTGAGGCTGTGTCGGTAATGAGGAGCTTGTAATTAATTATCTGTCGCGCGCTGCAGCAAACGATGTGCCGTGTTATGACTAACAGGCCCCCAGCAACACATTGCAGCAAAAAAACGCGGGGCGAAAATTTTTGTGTCAGGACTCCTTTAAAGATGTTAGGATGGGGATGTGAGAAACAGTACCAAGTGCTCAGTATTTTTTTCATGAGCGTACCCACGAGCCCTTTTATGCTATTTTCCGTAGACAATGAATTTTCTATTGTCTGACCTTAACACCTTAGTTAAGGATACATCATGCTGTATTTTCATCGCTTTGGGCGTGCATAGGCATTTGCTGCTTCATTTATAGACCTATAATAGCAAATTTACAAATGTATCGAAGTATCTTAAGATACAATTGGGGAGTATCGTATCGGATACATTCATTCCGGAAGTATCTTGTATCTGTATCTCCAATACTTCTCGCCCGAGTATCTTGTATCGTATCGCGATACAATTTCAAAGTATCTTTGCCCAGCCCTGGTGGTGGCGTCGTTACGCAACTATGAACAACCAATTCTCACATTTGCGTGTTTTGTAGACACGTGAATGCGTATAAAATGTCTACGAGTTTACTACGTGCTACATCTATCCGTCTAGTAACGTGATGCTCATTTTAAAAGTGCTGGCTGTACTTGGGCTTCTTTGTTGGACAACTTAGTTGTCGTATTCCTCTTGTTCCCCTCCCCTCTAGCACGTTCCCATCTTCGTTGTTTGATGAGGTATGAGATCCGATAGCCTGCTTGGCAACCTTCCTCCAGTCCTGTTCGGCGGGTACCGCAATACTTCTGAACTTGGTGTGCAAATATGCACCGCAGGTGAAACTTTAGAACATCGAAAAAGACATTGGCAAACTTATTAGACATGAGACGCTTTATTAGCATATATTCTGGGGTTTTGCCCGCCAAAGGTATGATATGGTTATTTGGCAGGCCATAGTGGGCGACTCAAATAATACCATCCCCATGAAAACGCTACCGCCATGGCCGGGTATCAAATCCATGCCCTCAAGCTTAGCAAAGCGACAACTGATCTGTCGTGGCGGGTAAAGTAATAATACACTTTCAATGTGCTAACAAAGGCAAAAACATACGGCTTTTTATAGTTGGCGGTATTAATGTAGCAGACAACGGTAACAAGTATGTTACAGCGACCATCAGCCTGCAACAATGCGGTACGCTCGTAAGTCCGCGATAAGTAGGCAACTATACAATTCACGCAGATTTGTCGATTCCAATCCTAACACTTGGAAAGAAGTCAGGAAATGCGGCATTGGCAGATCCTTGTTGACTGTTTTGTTTGAATCGGACTGCCGCAATTTCGGGGATCTGCTGGAATTTCCTAATCGGTCACAATGAGGTATAAATATTTTACCGACTTACGGGCATCAGGACTCTTATAACAGTTCTGTACGCCTTCGGCATCTTAGAGTCATTTGGCGAATATCACTCGTCCGGACGCTTAAGGTATTGCAAATATTTATGAAATTAAAAACTCCCATCGTACATCATCCATTCCATCTTTTTCTTAACAGCGAAGCACTTTTAGGCTAGTCGCAATTTGTGTCTACGTCCTATCAGAACACTATGATCGTCATAAACAGATATGTCCAACAGAAATGGGGTAAATGCCACGACTCACCACTGGTCCGCTAATAATGAAGGAGGCACCAGTTAGCCTTAGGAATCATAAACGCGTGTGTGACACATAAATAGGGTAAAACTCACTGCTCACCACTGGTCCATTAAAACGAAGAAGGCAACAGTTAGCCCAAGAAATGGCTGCGAAGGCGAGCCGAATACCCCGAGTACGTACACCGAGAAAGTACTATGGAACGGGAAAGGCAACGACGGCTGCGAGAACACCCCGAAGCATTGGAAGCCCTATGCCAACGACGACGTGCCCGTGGGTCTATGAGAGGTGCGAATGCTTGGTTACAGCGCGAGTTTCTGTCTCCGTAATATCGACATCCGTTTCGTGTCTGTGATCGTCGGTGGTTTAACTAGAACATTTAGATCGTGATGGAGACTGATGCGCACAAAAGACAAGTACACAACAAGGAAGATAGATAGACAGACGAAGTGCAAACTAACAACAATTTATTGGCGGGAAATGTGACCTTATTTTTCCCAACGCCTAACACTCATATAAATATGGTGTAAATAAGGGCACATTTCCCACCAATAAACTGTTGTAAGTTTGCGCTTGGTCTGTCTATCTATGTTCCTTCTTGTGGTCCTGTCTTTCGTGCGCATCAGACCCCATCAAGATCAATCCACAACAAGCCCAAGTTTATACCCTCCTGTAGAACATTTCTCCGCTAAGAATCAAAGTAGAAACAGCCTAGCATAACCTAGCTAAAGCCTACCAACGTCCTAGAAGCAACCTGGAAATAACCTGCATTCCCTATCGGTCGCGTAAAGACAACCTAGAAACAAGATTAGTTTTCAGAAAAGTCCACTTTGCTATTCCAAGCTTTGCGCGGCTTGGAAACGTCGTGATTTTTTTTTTTTTTGCTTCGCAGTCTGTGTATTCACCTTCCCCGTCACCCTCCAAGGGATTTCTGAACCTATGATAGTTTTAAACTGCCTCCTGGTATACGGCATGCACTGGCGTAGGCAGAAATTTATTTTTGCGTGGGCACGTCTTTGATCTTAAATGGGGGGCCGGGTACGAAAGAGTGGTCCACTGTCATTTGGTGCTCTGTATTCCATGGCAGAAATAAAGTTCGGGAGGGGCACGCGCCCGGTGTGCCCCCGCCTGGCTACGCCACTGATGGCGTGCCGCAGCCTAAACCATGTATAGAACGTGCATGTTTAGCATAACAGGGCAGGAAGGCGGAAAAGGGAAGTGAGGGTAAGGACTAGTGATACGAGGTTGAGGAGGATGGGAATGAGGTTGGGCGAAGGCAAACCATAGCGCAGCCGGCAGAATATAGCATAGTCATGGCTATTAAAGTATAGCAAGGGGGTGGGAAAGGGTAGGGAGGCTGAAATGGAGGCAAATGAAGTGGGTGAGGGTAGAGCATAGCATAGTAGTGTAAAGTTTTGCAAGGGGGGTGGGAAAGAGTAGTGAGAGTGAGCAGGAGAGATGTGCGTGTGGAGAGTCGGAAAGGAGGAGAGAAGATGGTGCCACTGCATCAAAAATGAATGTTTCCCTTCCCGTCTTAGACGCCGAGCAGGCTCCACGTTTGTAACTCCTGCGCGCGCTTGCCCTTGAACGCAAACGTCGCTTAAGGGCCGGGGAATGCTCTGCTCCACACTTGCTACAGCTTTCACGTTGAGTCCAACCGCATACATGTTTTCACTGACGGTTCCCTGTCTCCTTTTGACTCACAATTCGGCACGCCGGCCACTCTTTTCTCACCCTCTCCGAATTCGCCGCTGCCTTTCCTCCTCTTTGAGTTGGATAGGGTACGAAGCATATACAAGCACGCGTTAAGGCAAGCAGACGCCACCTTGGATAGGAGAGGCTCCGCTTGTCGAACGTCAATGCCCTGCGTCCGCGAATTCACATCTCTTCAAGCTTTCATCTTCCCTGAACATCTGCCTTTCTTAAAACACAAGAGATGCTTTAGACACAGGCTGAACTTGAGATGGGTCATACGAATTGAGCCAATGTGTTCATTCGCTCGTTCCTCGATCAAAAAGAGAGGTTGTGAGCCGTATTAGAGAATCATTATTATCATCAGCGCGCTTCTCTACACTTTGACCTCTGAAAGGTTGGGGGGTAGAAATGTTTACAGTGAATGTGTATAATGTTGGGGAGCTTAGCTGCCTACATGACACCAGGTGCTCTCTCAGTGTGTCGAGGCTCCTTTACCAATTAAAGGGGGGGCCCTTGCAGCAGAATCCTTCTCATTGCATTGGAAATGATCTGGGGTTGATCTTGAGTGGGAGTGGTCTTCAGAAGAGCGTCCCTACGCGCTAAGGACAACAGCTGCAGTTTTCAAGAAGGCGAGTTGGTTTGTTGAAATGTCGGCTCCAGCGAAACCTCTGTTCAGGAATTCTCATATGCCGCGTTTAAGTGATTTTGCTGGAGGTCGTCAAGGTTTCACTTAATTCCTATAATCCCCTATGTAGCCATGCAGAGCTCATTGCGTACCTGCATTCATATACTCAGTATGTGCTCTTTTGAGATTAATCCAGATTAGGAATATTCAGTGACTTGTGGTATCAACATGTATTACTTCCCTATGCTTGTTTCTTTACGAGTTGTTTGAAGCTATATGGTTTCGAAGCTCCAAAATATCACATTGATGAGGTTGAAGTGGTTGTAGTGAAGTACGTAAGTGCATACTTCGTTTAGCGCAGCTACGTTTGGCCCTGCTAATGCATCATTGCCCGTTTAGATATGAATTTCAAGCCTGTTTTTCAAGAAGACCAAAAAGGAACAATATTTACTTGCTTCGATTCGTATTTCTATTTCGTTGTAGGTGTAGGTCGAGGGTGAAATGCTCGGATGAACTCCAAAGTCGGCTTGAAGTGTGATGCTTTCTCTAAATAAAAAAAAGTAGTATT
Source organism: Rhipicephalus appendiculatus (assembly GCA_030522465.1). Taxonomy (NCBI): domain Eukaryota; kingdom Metazoa; phylum Arthropoda; class Arachnida; order Ixodida; family Ixodidae; genus Rhipicephalus; species Rhipicephalus appendiculatus. Next base: position 4,879 of record JALIZH010000320.1, read on the forward strand.
CGTTAATAAACACTATAAAATGTTGAATATAAAAAAAAAAACTTACACTGTTCCATTCAAGAAAGAGTATCTTGTGAAAAATACATTAATCAAGCTTGTGTGGTTAACGTCGTCCACTGTACATATTTCGTCAGATTTTTTTGTGGTGTTGTACACCCATATTTTTTCGGTGGTGTTATAAAACTGAAATAACATATGCACAATGAAGAAACAGATAATTAAGTAGCTTCGTAAGCGATTCCTTCGTAATATTTTACTCCACATTAGTACTACTTTTATCAAAGACCTTGAATATTGAATTGAAATTCGCAATTTGCAGCTTTCTCAGCAGTGAAGTTGATTTCTTTAGTACGTAATTAGCGAAAACACAACGGAAAATGTTTCAGACCACTAAATACACAGGAGTTTCCTGGCATCAAAACGTTTGGTCTGTCAAACAGAATATCATTGCTAAAACTAAAGTTCGGATCAATAGCTTTGAGTATAGGCACCCGACACTGACCAGAGGGCGCGATGGAGCTCTTGTGGGTCGCCTCTGCATTAACGGCACCGACCGCCAGTGATAGCAAGAAAATGAAACGCCCGCTGAAAACATCGCCGCGCTCAAGTGTCTCCCTTTTGAGCCCGTTTTCAACGAATGCTTCCTGCGTGCGTCTATAATCACCCATGACCCCCCTCCCCCCAAATATATACGCATGTGCCCTGGCGAGTTCGCTTGTGTTTCGTCTCGCTAGGCTATGCAGTGGCGGGACCGATTTTGCTACATCTGCTCGCTAGGCTCTGTGCTCTGGCGCTACCGTCGGATCTCGTAAACTGCATTGCCGGGTGCCTATACTTGAATCGCGGCGTTCAAGGGTATAGTATCACGTGGTCGTGACGTCAGAGAAAGCAATAGTCCACAGGTTCAAGACGAAACTATTTATTTGGGCGAGCCTGTGCCCGAGAACCGAAAAGCCAAACTATCAGCAATACGCACTGTGCACTTATAGCGGAGAACAGAGCGACGGCCATAGATAATCTGATCGCGTCGGTCTATATACATGCCGCATCGAACAATCCAGCTTATCGTTAGTTCGAGAACAAACTCAGCTGTTCGCGCTTGCACGCTCAAGTCTAACAGAAGATCCTAAAATAATCTGCAATGTCTTCGCAGGCATTCGGACGTGGTTTGCGCAAGGCCGTAGTTACACGTGTAATGGGCCGGTAAAAGAAAACATAGAAAAGGAGCACGTGTGTCAATTGCGTTAGAATGTCCCCCCGCACAACTACAAGAAAAGAATTGCAGAAGCTTGATTAGATTAGGCGACAAAAATAGTCCATGAACCACCCCTGTAAATAGTACTCCACACAGACAGTCCATCATCGACACTATTAAGGGAGCCGCTTTAACAGCCATAGATTGAAAACTGAGGCGCTGGACGTGGACAGAAAAGGAGGCTGTGATCGAGGGGTATAGGCTGGGTGCACGCGAACCGTACCTCACATATCGAGGAACGCGAAGAAGAATAACTTTTATTCAGAGAAAGAGAAGGAGTTCAGTGCATGACGTCGCTAGTGCATGACGTGCCCGAACCAGCCCTGGCCCCCAAAACGCGAGCGGTGTTGTGTCGGCGTTCTCTGCGCTTCATCTATGCAAGTAGGCCCAATGCCGAATGCGCGCTCGCCGATCATTTGGCTTCCAACCACGGGCCTCGAGCCACAGTTCGCCTTCCCTGCTGGCATAGATTCTGGTCAAAATAGACAGCTGTAGTTTAGCGGTCTTAGAGGAAGCGCGTGCTTAGCGTAATAGCGGGATGGAAACGTACATGCGCAGTATGTGACAGGACCCGGCGCATCTACCTTACGCATGCAGTTTTTCAAATTTAGAGTTACGGTGTTTGCGTGGCTAATGTAGTGTGGGTGAAATTTGGGGGGCAGTTTAGGACGCGCGCTTGGCACTGAATTAAGCGTTAATGGGGACGGATCCACTCTTTTCGTAGCAAACAACTGTGTAAAATGGCTTCGCTTGGCTTTTCGTAGCTTCGATGACCGCAACAAGAGCTTGATTTAGGCGAGTTGGTTCATCGTAGTTACAGCGCGACAACGGTAGGTAGAGCACTCTTTCCTGCCCATGTTGTTTCTTCCTACCGTTGTCGCGCTGTAAATACGATATAACTTCGATGACCGAGTATTACGGACACTTAGCGTACTTTTTTAAATCGCTTCCCATACCGAACGTCCCAAGGCCTAACAATAAGATTGGTGTAAGGAAATCTGCTACAAAATACGTTTTCGCTTTTAGTGTGTTGTTCATATTTATTTACCTTTATTGTTACTAAAAAAGTAGTGAAAAAATCCGTACACAGGGTAGCGATGCGGGCTTGTTGGCCTATCATGCTTGGTAGCTGTGGGCGCGAAAAGACAAGGACGAAGGGAAGAAAGTACACACAGACACACTGGCGCTACTGACATCAAATAACGTTTATTTCTATTACCAAGCCTATTAACATACATATTTTTGCACACGACAGACACGTAACTGCTCGCGGAAAACATGGCAAAATGAACAACATAATCAACAACATGACAGGGCTGGAAACGTCGTACTACGAAATTGAACGCTTCGGATAGCCGGCAACAAGACAGGTCTTATCCCATGTGCATGTAGGCTAATTCCTTTTTACTCAACAACAGTGATGTTTTGCTAACAAAAGTTTCTCCGAAATGGTCTATCTGTCCAGCTTCGACTACTAAGCTAGTGATTTCAGACTTACTCTAGCCCGCTATAACAGTCTTATCGAAAGCCAAAAAACCATCAGGGGGGAGATTTGGCCATTTTGTGGCTGTGCTCTTTGAGCCTATCGATGAGGCAGCGGCCGGTCTGCCGAATGTAAAACCGGCCGCAGGACAAAGAAATCCGGCAAATGACGCATGCTTTGCATGGAAGAAATGGCTTACTGTGCTTCTTCGGGCATACAACACTAATATTCTAATCGGGATTAGCTTTGTTGCACAAGTTACCCAGTTTATATGGGGCGGAAAACAGCACACGAGTGTTAGATTTTCCTGCAGTTTTCTCAAACGGCCCCTCACCAGCCTCTAAAAAACAAAAAAAACAAAAAAAAAAAACGAGCACATTATTCTCTCCTGGCGTTTCCCGTCTTTCTTGCACACTTTCATGACGCAGACAGTTATTCCCGTGACGTACATAGTATACGTGCTCTGGATTGGTCCAAATACGCAAAATATCAGATGTGAATTGTCTCCGGCACTGCTCTGCCATGCAGCCGCCCATCAGTTCTTCCTTGTCTCGCATTACTATCGTGCTCGATCAACTTATTTCACTTCAATTTGTGTGTTTCCGGCTCCGCAAGCTGCAATAACAGCGTGTAGGCGGGCAGCGCGAAATCCTGATAGGCTCGAGCGCATAGTGCTGACATTGTTCACGTGCTTTCAAGAAATAAGTGGCGAGGAGGATACATCGCCTCTAGGAAGGGTAGCGAAGGCGAGGAGGGAACAACTCCTTCGTCTCTGAACGCGGGGTGGTGAGGGGCCCTTTAAGGTTATATTAGACTTGGAGAATGTAAGGAACCACCACTACAATTTCTTTATTAAGGGCGCATGAACCTATGGTGGTGGACCTGTCCTGCGTACCTTTAGAGCGGAGAAGTAAGCCTTCTGTTGCAGAAATGAACAGATGGGAGGGGGTAGCCGGCTGATTGTAGCCGTGACACTAGGTGCCTGAACCTTGCGTCGACCAAATGTGAACATTATTTGATGAGCGTATCGTTGAGGCACAATTTCAGAATGCCTCTTTTGATGAGCTTTGAGTGGCTCGAGTTGAAACTGAGTAACGCCTTCTTTGCCCTGGGCTCATACGACCAGCAGGTGAATATGTGTAAAAACAAGCTTCAGATCGATGAATCAATTGTTCCATCTACCGGCAACTCGACCGTCATGGCAAGAGGACTAAGACAAATGCGTAAAGTGCATACAAGGTCATCACACTGATCGTGGAACCTATTGCCGTTGAAAAAGACCATAAAATCATCAACAAATCTAAAAAATGGTTACACATTCAGTATGGTTGGGAAGGAAATAACTTTGGGAAAGGGACACCAACCAACTTATTCAATTAAAGTAATAACATAGTTTTACTTTAAAATGAAGAATCCCGACGTTTCGGGTCCAACTCGGACCTTTCTTCAGGGGTGACTGAGTGGCACCAGGGAGAAACAGAGTTTTTGGCGCCTTCTTCTCAAGGCGGGGGTGGGGGACGCTTTTTTCACCTACGTGACGTAGCTTTAGAAAGCTTTAGAGTTGCTGCAATTCTCGGTGTACCGGAAGCCAACCCACACCGGTCGCTACCTCGACGCTAGTTCCAACCACCCTTTCCACCATAAGGCAGCTGTCATATCATCTCTACTCACCCGTGCACAGAGGGTCTGTTCTTCGGAGGAAAAACGGGCAGATGAGGAACAGAAGATCAGATCCGACCTTCTAAACAACGGCTACTCTAAAGCTTTCATTGCGAGGGTTGCAAGCCGCCAGGTCCGTTCCCCCCGACCCCTTCAAGAGGGCACTGACCCGTCGCCTCCAAAGCATGGGCGCGTCTGCATTCCCTACGTCAAGGGCACCAGCGAAGCGCTCGCACGTGTTCTCTCGAGGCGGGAATAAAAGTGGCGCAGTAGCCAACGTCTACTCTCGGCCGCTTCTTCCCGCGCCCAAAAGACAGGCCACCTAAAGAGAAAGCGCAGGGAGTGGTCTACTCTATCCCTTGTGCGGATTGTGGCGCGTCGTACGTGGGCGAGACAAAAAACCTTTCGGAGAGGCTGCGACAGCACCGGAACGACGTCCGCAAGTTTGACCGACAAAGGAGCGCGCTGGCAGAGCACAGCGAGGTCAACGACCACCGCATCGCCTTTGACAACTCCCGCGTCGTCGACTGTGAGGTCAGTTTCCGCAAGCGGCTTTTAGTGGAATCGTTGCATATTCAGGCAACTCCTGGAAACGTGAACCGGTCGGCTGGCGCGCTCCCGAGTGTGTACTACAATGGGCTACGTCACGTAGGTGAAAACAAGCGTCCCCCCCCCCCTCCGCCTTGAGAAGAAGGGGGCGCCAAAAACTCTGTTTCTCCCTGGTGCCACTCAGTCTCCCCCTGATGAAGGGTCCGAACCCGAAACGTCGGGATTCTTCACTTTAAAGTAAAACTATGTTATTACTTTAATTGAATAAGTTGGTTGGTGTCCCTTTCCCAAAGTTATTCAGTATGTTGGTCCTTGTCCTTGCCTTTTCGCAACCACATCTAAGAAGCCGTATACAGGGGATGTGTGCTCAAGCCGATGTTTCGAGAAGGGTAGTTGCCTTCCTCATGGCTGGAACTGATTTCCCCAGCGCTAGAGTGCATAAGCTTCGAACGCTTTCCTCCAGTCACAACAAAGGAGGAGGAGAGGACAATTGCGGAAGCGGAGCTGCAGATTGGAGGGAGGCCGCTGTGACCGCTTGAGTTAGTCATAGGAAAGAGTACTTTGTGAATAAATAGAAAATAAAAAAAGTAGTGGAGGGGGGGGAGGGTAGACGTTTCACTGAATTAAGATTGCCAAAGGGGAGACCCACTTAAGAATGTAGACTGCAAAGTCTTTTAAAGAGGGCTCAACTTCCATTGGTTTTCGTAAGGGGTGCTCCCTTTGACTACCACAATCCGCCTTTTGCATGCCTCTACAGCGCATGCGCGGCCACCTGGCGGCAAATCAGGGAAACTGTCTGTGGGGCGCCGTTGCAGACGCCGCCTCTTTTTCCGCGGCGGCATTGGTGGTGAGAGTAGTGTTGGCACGTGCGGGTGGCACAACAAATATATTTATCTATATATCTGGTTCTGTGAGCTCGATGCCGGCAACTAATGCCGCTTATGGATGCGCTTCGTGAGGCGTGCCCAGCAGCAACATTCATTTTTTCCACTTCCCGTCGGTGAAACGTGATCATCAGCACCGTGAAGCGTGGCACGATCAGTGCTGTGAGGCTCCAAAATGAAGACGGCAGTTCGTGGAAGCTTTTCGATTCTGCAATGCAGTGCTAAAAGCAGTTCGTTAACGGTGTGTTTGCTAACTAAATGTTATACGTGAATAACATGTCACGTTTCATGCAGGGCGCGGAAAAAGGGTGCGCTTTGTGTCTGTCTCGTCGCACAGCAGTTCAGTAGCGACGAAGCTTGAGCTACGGGTTTTCTTTGTACGACAAGCTTTCTGTATTTGTTTTGGAATGACGACAACAGCAAAGTATGGTTAATTGCGCCTTGGTTCGCTTTGGTCTCAATATAACTACGCTGTTGTTTACTTTGGCGTCTTCTATAAATCGGAAAACAATCGCCGTAAATCGTCCGCTGGAACGTAATGAACGCGAAAGGGTGCACTTTCATCGCCTGTCATTCACCGACGTTCAGCGGTTCATATGTGTTCATAGGCGTGCGCAGGGTTCCCCTTCAGGGGGGGGGGGGGCAGGGAGGGGTGAATGTTCAACGCAGCGCCCCCCCCCCCTTCCTATTATGTCAATGTATGGGGCAGAATTTGCGCCCCCCTCTCTCAGGTGACTAAGGGGGGGGCGACCGCCCCCCTCTGCCCCCCCCTCGTGCGCACGCCTATGTATATGTTGTCAAAGCACATTCGCTGTTCGGCGAGAAAGGAAAAAAAATAAAAGAAATCCACCTGTGTTCACTGTTGACGTCACTGCCGCGCACCGATTCATAAATCTTGCGAAGTTTCCACGTGCGTGCCTTTTTTTTGGTCGCCATAGTGCGATTTTCACAGATTTTGCAGGTTCGCCGGCCAACTCTCCCCGCCACTTGTTAAACGACACTCGCAAAAATGCATAGCTCAAGAGAGGTTCAGCGTGCCGCGTTCTATCGGCGCCAGCTGTTCTGGTGTGCTAAAATCGTGTAACGCATGTATCGTAGGATCACGTTCCCTCAATATGAATGTGCAGGCCATCGAACACTGTGGCCCAGACGCGAGGTACTCGCGATAGACGCTTCGAAGCATGCCATTCCGTAAAAATATTGCTCCGCGGTCCCGTAGTAAAACGTTGAAGCAACAACGGCACGAAACGGCCCAAGCAGAGGCCCGGTAGTTCATATGATTGGTATGAATGCGACAATAAAAAAAATATATATTTACCCGGCTGCGCAGAGGCAGTGACATGCCACTACCTCGCATGTGGTCTTCCTCACGACTGCATGCACAATGTAGCAGCCACCCTTCATTGACGGGAGGAAAATGCTTCTCGGAACTCCGCACGTGGACGCGGCAGTCAACTCATTCAACATGAGGCTGCGCACGTAACTCTCATCGCAGAATTGCTGCGCTTTCGTGGTTTGCCGGGAGCACCGTGCACCACTTGCTGCCATGAAGGCATTCAACTGCTTCTTGCTCATCATTTTCACTGATACTGGCCTTTTCATCCACCCGTTGGTCACAGAGTAAATACCCCCAGGTGGCTCCATGCCACAACACAACACCCAGACGGGGCTATCGGCACATGTGCCGCTGCCAAGCTTTGTGCTATGCAGCAGCAGTGGTACAGTGTACTGTGGCAGTGGTGGCAGAGGCAGCAGACGCGCGCGACGCCCCACGGTTTGTTTGCTGAAAAGTCCGCGAGGGGAGCGCCACACAGACATGCAAAAGGCGGATTTAGCGAAACGTCTGCCCCACCTCCCGGTGCTTTTTTTTTTTTGGGGGGGGGGGGTGGAGTGATCTACTTCAGGCCAGAGGCTTGTCCGTTCAAGGTGTCCGTACGTTGGCACGGGGAGATGCGTGGATGTGCGACAAAAAAGAGGTTTAACAATAGACTAATATCAGTCATTATTATGACAGAACAATATAAAACACCTACAAGCACGAACCCTTTATACTATTCGGCGACTTCAGCATACACATTATGGACCTTAGGACCTTGCTTTGTCGTCGGCTCTCATTGTCCGCTCTGAAGGTATATAGAAAACCATTGCTATAATTGAAACATATCTGTGTATGTGAATAAAAAGGCTTACAATAGATGAACATCAATCATATTTGTGACGGAACAATATAAAACACCTACAAGCGCAAACCCTTTATATTAGTAGGCGACTTCAACGTAGACATTACGCACCTTAGGACATAGCTTTGTCATCGACTCTTTATGTCACCTAATGTCACTTTATGTCACTGAATTTACATTATATGGGGCAACACTGGGGTAACGTATGGTTACTCACCTATACGATACCCAAAGCTTCGGCCACTTGTCATGATTCACTTCGTGTAGATGCGTGGATTTTTTAAATTTCTTTTTATTGACGCAATAACTCATCCCTTTGACTCCCAAATTTCGACACAACCGCCTCACCACAACACGCACCCCCCGCTTCCGCAGTTACCCTCCCCTCCTCATTTGTTTGGATTGGAGGAAAGGGTACGAAGCATATACGAGCTAGAGCTAGGAAAATCAGTTGCAGCCTTAGGGAAAACATCTCCACTTGTCGAAACGTCGGCTCGAGCACTCAACTCCTGTTTACAGGTTTTTTATCGAAAGCTTCCATCTTCCCCTACCTGTCATTTTTTTAAGTAGTAATATTGCTGCGTCCGGAAATACGGGCGAGCATTCTCAGTTCTGTTCTTTTCAATTTTTTGAACACATTCATCCTCCGCTAGGTGACGCCGCTGTGACAGCTTGAGCACGCAAAAGCTTTCCCGCGAAATTAAAACACGCTCTCCGCAACAAACGTTCGCGGCACAGTGACGCTATTTCCTTAACCACTGCTATCATGCTAGCGCTGCACTAAAACTGACTATTGTAAGATATACACTGTCATTCTGGTTCAGCCGTCTCATTTAATCCATCTTGTGGCATAATCCTACAAAGAGCCAAAATGTTCCCAATGAGCTTGCGCCACCACGAGTTCTTCTCTTTCCTTGGCCGACTGGCCACGAGTGGCGCGGTGCTATAACCCCAAAATAAAAAAAAATCACGGACGATTACGATACTGCCTAGTGCCAATTTTGAGCGCAGCTGTGCAGGTGTTTTGATTTTGCGAAAAGTTGATACAAAAAAATTTGAGAGACATACATGTATGTTCAGTTGCACACCCCTATTTATTTTCGACAACTCTCTATGTAGGGAACACATGTCTCCCAGTCTTTATTGTAATGAAAGAAGTTCTGTTTTCGGAGGAGTGAGTGGGAATATGCTCGATTTGCTGCGCCAACGCTTGGTTTAGAAAAATCGAGGTCCATGCAAGTGTTTAGCGTGGTCTTCGCGTCAATGGGTTGAGTTGCAAGAGAGGAACGAAATGTTTTCGCGCATGAGTACTAGGAAGGATTTGTTTGCTTTTATGTGTATATTAAAGTCACCCACAAATAACATTAGTGTGCGTCGATTTGTGGTTAATGCGATGCGCAGGAAGTGCACGACGTCCTTGATGAGCACAGTTGCGAGAAGTAGACAGCGCCTACCAGCAAGCCGTTGTCCGATTTTGCGGCACACAGTTCACCAACTTTATCTGAGATACCACATATTTGGATGGATACTGCAGACATACCAGTACGCAAGCGGATAGCCACTCCCCTTCGCTCTGTTGTGGTCTCTGAGAGGGCCACAACAGAATTGGTAGTTTACGATTCGACTGTTTGTTTGGGATCTATCCAGGTTTCAGCAAGACAAAGTACAGAGGCATGCCGAAAAATGAGATGCTTATGTATGTTCTTGGCATGTGCGGCAATAGAGCGAACATTAAACACGGAGATCGATAAGAAGTGTGGCTGCTCAATCATGGCGTAGCACTTAGCAGTGAGGATTTTGAGTTTGTGAGACTGCAACGGACGAAACTCATCGGCTGGCGTTCTCTCCGGTATGGGTTTTCCGTCGTAGAATCTAAAGTGGTCGTCTACATTTGTGAGATAGAGCCTATTGAAGTCTGTAGCGCGACTCAGTGGTATGTATACCAGTCTTCTTATTTGCTTGCCCAATTCATGATGATGATTATGATGAGACCTTTAACACGCCTCATACCCACTAAGCCAAGAATTGCAAACATGAGTCTGCTTTATATTTTAAGTATCAAATTTACGGAAAGAGTGCAATAGTTTCTGTTTTCAACCCAACCATATCCAAAACTCTAGTCATTATTTTGAAAAGAAATAAATAATTACTGGAAAAAATCTACTTTAATTATATTACTGCTATATCAATACTTATACAAGTAGGAATTCAAAGTCACATTTGTTTTGTTTCATGAAGGTAACTACAAACGGCAACAAAAGCATTCCTGCGGCTGAAGCCCATAGTCGAAGCACCAAAGGTAAGTACATTGTCACTTGTGAAGTTCAGCCACAGGTTAACGAATAAGACAACTAGAAGTCTTTCTTAGTAATCTGTAACGGCGACTTGGCAAAAAATAGTGTTTTATTGATTTCATTTCTAAACAATTGGTGCATAGGATCGTTATCGACAGACAAGCCCTGTGTGAATACAGATTTAACGGGGTTAACGACATCGTAATTTAGTTACTATGACTTCCAGTTGTCTAGTATGACACCACTGAATTTTAAACGGAAAGTTTAAGTGGCCTAATTCTGTCCATGATGCTACTAATTCTAGTGCCAGTTTGCTATATCTTATCGCTGTTATACTGGTCACTACAGCAAGGACCAAGAGTATTGGATCACTCAATGCCGCTCTAGCTAGTCAGTCAGCTATCTCATTTAATTGTAATCCACAATGGGCAGTTACACATAATAATTTTAATAATAATGTCTGGGGTTTTACGTCCCAAAACCACGATATGATCACATAATAATTTTAAGAGCTTCAACTGTGGAGGAAGTAGCCTATGGAACGTCTTTAAGGCAATTGATTTCGATGAAGCTGTAAGCGTTGTACATATTGACAGGGAGTCTGTAAATATTATTGCGTTATGGGCGTTCAAAGTTAGCTTGCGCAATGCTAAAATAATTGCCAGGAGTTTAGCTTCAAAAACAGGAGTGAAGCCCGGTAGTTTTAATGAAAATTACCAGCCAAGTGAAGGGGAGTAATTCATATGGAAAATACTTCGTTTTCGTTTGAAACTCGCATCTGCTGTACACGGTAGTGGGGCTTGCCCAAATCGTGTGGCACGCACTCGTTCGCGCGGTCACGCCACCGACGGCAACCCCGCTTAACGTTGGAACAGGCGCCTAAGAGCTGCGCTATAAAACTAGCGT
>JALIZH010000324.1:0-22500 GCA_030522465.1 Rhipicephalus appendiculatus
TAACTTTCTTAAAGAAAACCGATTTGGCCTCGCGTTTATAGACATTATTCCATGTCACTACTTATTTGTGTTTACGTCAGTGTTATTTGTTTTGTTTGTTTTTTTCTTTCCCCGTCTGATTCCTTTTCTTCCCTCCTATGTTCTTTTTTACTCTGTGCTTCCCCTTCCCGAAGAAGCAGGCAGGTGTTGTGTCCCTCTAGATGGCAGTTGTCAGCTGTTCCCCCCTATTTCCCCCGTGTCTTCGTGTTTTCTGTGTACACAAACCAAATAAATAGATATTAAGCCATCTAAACAGGCAATACTCCAAGTCGAAACGTCGGCTTAGTCTTGGTGCATCCCTGGATCGGCCACCGCCTGTCACAAGCGCTCGCGGTAAGACATCAAATGAGCCAGAATAAGGAATCGAAAAAAAAAAAGCATTCTTACCAATGGGCAAGCTTGGAGCTTGTGTCGTTGCGTGGACTACGCCATAGTTCCTCCTGAAATAAACGAAGAGCAATATAAGTCTCATCTCTGTTGGACGCCCTTCGCTCCCCGCCAAATCACGGCCAATCAGCGCAACTTCCGTAACTGAAACGGGGAGGGCTGGGGCGGCACGAAAAAAGTCGCACGAGCGTCGCAAAAGCCTTGGCCCACTGTTTTGCCCTGAACGATGAATTGAAGAGTGAAGAGTATACACAGAGACACAGCGCGACACTCGAGGACTCAAAGTCAGTATCTCTGTCGTCAAATAGTTAACGCATTCGTCAGCGCATGCTCAAACGAGCGCCCAACCACAATGGACATGGAAGATGACACTTCGCCGTAGTGTTAACTAAGTTTACTTGAAAAAAAGAAAAAAAAAGCTAGAGCATCACGCGGTGCGCGCTGGGACACGCACGATTCACGGCAACAAAACAACATGTTTATAACTGCCACCGTCAAGTGAATGAAAACATGCGCGCTCAACATATCGCACCTGCAATAGTGAATGAGTTATCCTTTTTTTTTTTAATGGTCTCAGTAACGACGGTGGGGGTTATCGATGTTGTCTTGTTGCATTGAGGTATCTTGACGTGCGAATTAGGTATGCCCCGGCGGGCACAACTAGTTGTTAGGTGATTTTGTTTCTTCTGCAATTACAACTTTCAATCTTTACAATTTTTTTTCAGTTTTGCAAAGTTTTTACAATTAATCTTAGTTGCGAGTCCAGCGAAGAGCTCTATTCTTTCATGTCGCATGAGTTTGTGGGTTGGTTTAAACATGCAGCCATATCAACTCCCCCAAACTTAATTTTCTCCTACGTAAAGCCATACTTTAGCTCTTTCCAAACATTTTTGTCGATTTTAGCAAGTTATTGAATTACTCGGCTTCTTTAAAAAGTACTTTTAAAAGGAACATAAAAGGGTCACTGCCCTCAGCATCGACCCAACGCAGCACCACCGCACTGCATGCATCATTCTTCAATTAAAAATTATGAATTGTTCATCGTTTAACACGCAAGTGCTTGTAGAGTGATCTTATGCAAAACAAACAGGGTAACAAAGTTTACAAATAAAATGTTTTGGCAACAAACGTTTTGTGCGCGATACATACACTCAGACAAATATTAGGAAACCAAGATAGAGGCGCCTTATTTCGGTTATGATTTTGCTCTGGCATACTTGCGCCACAATTTATCTATTTTCACACTATACCCCTTTTTGTGCTTTTGGTTTGGGCCGTGTTCAGCAAAACATGGATCAATAACCAGAAAGTTGCGTTCGCCCGTATGAGAAGGAAAATTTTGAGCAATATCATCAGTCACAAAGATACCAGGTGAAACAAAACAAAAGAAAAAAAAAACGTTTCCTAACTCTTTTATCAAAGCTTTTATAAAGCATTGCATGAGGCATCTCGTTGGAGACGTTAACATGCATGACACATACCGCGTTTACTCGTATGTAATGTGAGCTGTTTTTCCAGATTTTCGCTGCTTAAATTCGACCTCGCGTAAAAATCAAATAGTTAAATAACTTTTTTTTTCTCCCTGGACGCAATGAAAGGTCACCCCTCGCGTTGCAATCGTTCTCGCGTTACAAGCGAGTAAATACAGTATTCGAAGTGGAAGGCATACCAACAACTGCGTGGTCAAACGCTCAATGTCGTCACACATTTGTTACTGTCGCTTTTATTGCACTAATTGTTAAAAAAGAGACAGTAACACTTGCTTTTTTCTTTCTTTCTCTCTCTCTCTTTCTTTCTTTCTGCGAGGAATTAGTCGAGTAACAAAAAAAAAAACAGTAACACTTTCTTTCTTTCTTTCTTTCTTTCTTTCTTTCTTTCTTTCTTTCTTTCTTTCTTTCTTTCTTTCTTTCTTTCTTTCTTTCTTTCTTTCTTTCTTTCTTTCTTTCTTTCTTTCTTTCTTTCTTTCTTTCTTCCTTTCTTTCTTTCTTTCTTTCTTTCTTTCTTTCTTTCTTTCTTTCTTTCTTTCTTGCTTTCTTTCTTGCTTTCTTTCTTTCTACGAGGAATTAGTCGAGTAACAATGTCCCCGTTGTTAGGCTACGGCATAGGAACGGTCACCTCAAAGTTGCTCAATTATCCTTACGGACACGTCACTCCACGTGTGGTAATGCTAGTACCATTCACAAACGAACAATCAGCCCGTTCGCCTCGCCCACCATTGAGAATAAGGACACCTTTAAAATAGCGATGTCAGTGCAACCATCCACTGCTCACGCTGCCAAAATTTCCGCTGCCACTGACACCTTTCACTCTTAAATTTTTCAGAAACTCGTCGTGCAATATTTTTGGTTCCGGAAGAAAAATGTCTGGTCATGACTTCGCATAAAATTATTGTACGCTCTCTTACACGTTTGTTTCTCGAAAACATCAGTGAGAGGAAGCCCACCGAGAGACAGGTGCACTTAAGGTGTCTCGCAACTGAGAGAACTTTAATGAATCATACGATAATTACGCCGCTCCCCGAGCAGCAGCATAAACGAAGATGCGACCCAATAATAATGACTGCTGGAGTCTTACGCTCGAAAACAGCGATATATTTATGAGACGTTTGGAGGGCTCCGGAAATTTACGCCACGTGGGGTTCTTCAGCGCGCATCTAAATCGAAGCACGCGGGAGTCTAGCATTTCACCCCTGGCCGGGATTCAACAACGCAACCTGCGGGTCAGCACTCAAGGAACACGCAACCTGTACTCCAGTACATGTATGTAGAGTTGCTCGCAAGCCTTCAGTAGGCACCATGACTCGACAACCTGCAGTGGAACGTGATACGCCTGAACTCCTGCGTCCGGTATACTATCGAACGCAACAGTGTAGTTTAACTTCACGTGCATCCTTATTGTATGTTCTCTGCTTTCTATATCTCTCTATCTTATTATCCCTTAATCCTCTTCCCCCAGCGTAGAATAGCAAACAGGACGCGCGTCTGGTTGTAGAGTAGAGTAGACCCTAGAAGCTGTGGCTCATACCCACACTTGGGGATTGGCCATGACATTCCTGCCTCTCTTTCCTCCTCGTCCTCGTCCCGCTCGAACAAGGTGGTACCGTCAAAATATCTAACGAAGGTAGTGGTTGTGTAGAAAGACAGCACCCAGACATGCGAAAACGTGCACATACGCCGCGGTTGGCATTCCTCCCGAAAACATTTTGCTTCTTCAACAGTAACAAGCGTCTGAGTCCGCTCGTATAGCCTTTGCTGACGCACAAGAAAGGTCTCACGACCTATCTACGCCAGCGGGATGCATGCATGGGTAGCAGAGTAGCGTGCCATGAGATGGCGTAACTTATCTATCGCGATATTTCGCAACGTCGAATGTGCGGATTCCGTTATGACGCAGTAATTTAGTTAATGCAAGCAGCCAGACATGTTACGTAATGTGAGTGCCCTACGTGTGCAGAACAGCGCTTGCCCCTTGGGATAGAAATACATGGTTAGTGCGGGTCAGCCGCTTTCCACGGTGCTTTCTGCGATAAATATTCGTTTCAGCATTCGCTTGAGAACGCGTAACCCTTTAATGGACAGCGGTACTTTTACGTTCTCCTTCCGATTTCATGCTCTCTGCGCTCGTGCAGTATACTGAACTCTATTTCTTACTATCCAATAAAGCAGGGGTCTCAAGCTCCCCTCAGCTAGCGGGCCGAGGCTATGAAATTGGTCTCCTGCAAGGGTCGGGACCAGTGGCATAGCCAGGGGGTGGCACACCGGGCACGTGCCCCCCCCCCCCCCCAATTTTTTTTCGCCATGGCATACAGAGCGAAAAATGACCATTTCAAGTAGGTGTCCCCTCCCCTCCCCCCCCGCCCCCCGAAATCAAGGAGGTGCCTCTCCGAAAAAAATTTATGGCTACGCCCCTGGTCGGGACAGTGAACAAAACGTCAGCCAGCGTTTCGATTTGAAGGAAGGACTTTCCCGTATGTCCTATATGCGCCATTGCTGAGGGGTATTTCGCGTCCGGATTCGAGAAACACATCAGTATTGATCTCCGGAATGACTGAACTCAGTACGCTGATTCTGTAATAGAGTTTTTCTTCCACTGCTATGGTTTAACACGTGGGAACTGCTTGGGTTGTTTCACGAAAGAAATGCCTATGACGAGTCCTGTCTGAGTAGCTCATGAACATACTTATTAAGAAAAGAAAAGAAAAGCATGACAGTGATGCACGGTCCGCGGGCCGCGTGTTTGAGACCCCTGCGATACAGTATTCGTTCCGCGTTCATTTTCATTGTGGCTCCACTAGATGAACTCACGCTACAAGACAAGTCTGAGTTTTCCGTTTTAGATTTCGTAGGTTCGAATTCTTCTTGGTTTTGTGAGGTACTTCCAAGGAAGAAGTGAATGTCTGTCGAGAAAACCTCGCCTTTCTTGCACTGCCGCACCTACTTGCCAACAACGAACAACCATAATATGCGATGCTTGAACGCATACAAATAAACGGAAGGCGTTTTACTAAAGGCAGTGCGAACCGCCTGCTGCAGGTTAAGCTTAGCGAGGCGGGCGCAAGAGGTTGTTCAGTCCATACTTCCTTTTTTAGCTAAAGATAAGGAGAAAAGGTGCACTGCTGAGGAAGCACTTCAATTATTGTAAAGATTGCCAGAAAACTCCGGCAGCAGTGATGATGAGCAGTTCCAAAGCAATGAAGATGAAGTTTGGGAACTAGCACGTGATGAGGACATCCGACCTCCCTTCTGCATCAACCAATGGTATCACCTGATACAACTTTGCGCTTCGAAATGACAACAGCGTCATGTACGTCTAGTGACAGCGCCCTCGCCATATAGATGCGACGGGTCGCTTCGCTCATGCTAGCTCTCACCGTATTTAGTCGTCCTCGCTACAACCGCATTCTTATATGTAGTGTCTAAAACACTGGGCCAATGACGTGTTTCGTGCACCAAAAATTGATTCCCCCGCAGGCAGGAAACAAAATCGCTGCCTTTCATATCTGTGGCTAAGACTCGGGGAAAGCTGTCACCTGAGGCGCGTGTTCGCATCGTAAGCCTCTTTCGACTGCACACATCCTAGGATTCGCAAGACCGGGTCGGTGATACGCAAGAGGGACTCCCACGTATCTACTGCGTCTGAGAAGTAAAGTTTCGATCATCATCATCATCATGATCGCAAAACCGGCTGATTCTTGGCCGACCTGCCTCTCGTAGTGGCTCAGTGTCATCATTGGAAGAAGAAGACGGAGCGAAAGCTGACGATATCGTTTACACAATCAACGCAGTAGTCGAATTCCCGAGGCTTGACCTCCCTAACAAATAAATACTTGATGCTTAATTTTAATATTTAAAGGAATCCATTTGCAAATGTAGTTATTAGTGCGTTCGCGCTCCACCCTCATTCCGGGCACACTGAGCACGTGCCATATCATAAAGCCTCATCATCATCATCATCATCGAAGTGCTAGTTCCACGTGCAACGAACGCCGCGTGGCCGAAATTCCAGCGCAGCTGACGTCGCTCGTGCAGCCACGAACCTTGTGCCGCAACGACGTGGTCGCCGACTTCAGAACCCTGCAAGGCCTGCCAGGCCAGAACCCTGCAAGGCCAGAAGTGACGTCAAAACCCTGCAAGACCTTGCACGCTGCCATTATGCGTGGAGCACGCAGCCTAGCGCCGTCGCCGCGCCCTGATCGCCCTACGGCAAGCAGTGATGTGCTGCCGGAGTCTTCAAGCACGATCACCGTACCCTGCCTGCTCATTCCGCCTCCGAAATGCGAGGTCGACGTGCCCGTGGTCGAAAACTGGGGCTGCACTCAAGAGAAGGTGATGGAGCTTTTCTACACTTGGAAGATCAACCACACCAGCATTTGTCAGGAATATTCGGTACTCAAAGGCTCGATATTTCCCGCGAGGCCCAGTAGCGAACTTAAGGAGTGCCTGAAGGCGAATGCTAACCGATCGGACGAGGATAACAAGGAGAACTTCCCCGCGTGCCTGCAGCCCGTGTTCGGAGAAGAGAGTGAGTTATTTTGCAAGTTCGAGCTCTCTAGCCTCGACGCCAACCGAGCAGAAACCACAACAATAATTAGCCATGAGACGTTCCACTTCGCAGGAAAAGATTGGGGCTTCGAGAAGCTTATCAGAACAGACATTTTGCCCGACAAGGCCATCGAGCCCCTTCCGGACGGCAAACCTACCATGTACTGCGAGGTGCACGTTCTCCGGAATGCTAACATCTTCTACGAGTACAGTAACACTGTTTGGTTCAAGGTACCCAAATGGCCGTTGTCTGAGGACTTTGGAAATCTCTCTGAGAGCAGGCCGGTTGGCGAAGCGCCATTAGCCATGTTTGAGTACGAGACGGAGGAGAAGCTCCTGCCCAGCAACAACAGTGAACTGCGTGCCGATTGCAGCTTTTCCATCACCATCGCCAACAGAGAAGGGACCGAGATCGTGCACAGTCATGAGACAATCCGCTTCGTTCAAGGAAAGGATTGCGGCTTCGAGAACTCCCTTCCAACAGACGTCTTGCTCAACAACGTCAGTGGGCTCCTTCCAGAAGACAAACTTACCATCTACTGCGAGGCGCACGTTCTTGAGAAATCTAAGGACGACTCCGAGACGAATAACTCTGTTCAGCTCAAGATCGCCCGATGGTGGCTCTCAGAAGGCTTCAGGGATCTGTTAGGGGGCCACAAGTTCTGCGTCGCCACCATGAGCTACAACGGCCTGGCATTTTATGCACAGAAGGCTATCCTTTCCACCCAGCCTCCTGTACTCGCTGCCATCACTAAGCACGAGACGGAAGAGGAGAGTCAAGTAGAGATCACAGATATGGGCCACGAGGCACTGCATGAAATGCTACGTTACATCTACACCGGTGAAACACCCAACCTTGACAGCATGACCATTGATCTTCTGGCGGCCGCGGACAAGTACGTCCTGGAACATTTAAAAATCGCGTGTCAAGAAGACCTGCGTTTGAGGCTGTCGGCTGACACGGTAGCTGAGGTGCTCATTCTGGCTGACGCGTACAACGCCGATCGACTAAAAGTGTCGTGTCATAGAACGAATGCGACGGAGACTGCGGGCTTGGAGGGCATCGTCCACCAGCTGCCGTGACTGATCGTCGAGGTCCTCGGGCATCGGCAGCCTATCAGACCCCTCCCACAAAACCACTCCGCAAAAGCATCAAGCAGTTCCCGACACTGCTACCCAACACTTCTGCCTAACTGGAGTATGTGCTGGAGGAAAATGTTACGTAACTCCTCGACGGACATTTATCGCATCGGTACATTTCATAACCACATCTGTTAAAGTCGCATCCTGTGGATACAGGTTCTGACATGAAGATGTTGTCGATCACATCGACGAGACGACGACGACGACGACCGCATGAATACGTGTGATGAACGATAATTAGTAAAATGAAGTTCTATGAATAAACTTATTGACACCCGAGTTTGTCGTGACGTATTTTTTTTAAAGATGCATTATCATTGGCGTATGCCCTGTTTGTTATTTCTTATCGCTACTTATTTCCGAAAAAACATTTAAAAGTGAACTGTGCAAGTAGACTGCGGGCGGTTCGATAGTGATTGACGAGTACACTTAATGTCATCGTCAAACAGGATATAAAACAAATCGAGCACATGATGGCAGACTAATGGTGCCAAGCGCACCTTCTTTCAACATAACTTTTAAATTAATTGACACTTCAATGTTAATAGAACCGAACAGAAATGCTGGAAGAACAGGTACCAGAGTGCCAATTAAGTGCCACGGTGTCCGGTTGCACAAGCAAGCACGAACACATCTAACTCGGTGACTCCGAGCGCTTGACACCGCAATGCTGTGGTCAAAGGGTATCATGTCAACCACTTTTATGCGCAAACGTAACTACCATTTGTCAAAGCGCTGCCAAGCGTTGTGTCAAAGCCATGCTGGTTAGCGTAAAGAGACGTCCTACGGGCAATGCACAAGGGGATAGTACGAATTCCCTAACGTTTCGCCCGCTTTTACCGAGTGAAATGTCACAGCAACATTTTTTTTTTTTTTCAAATGAGAGACGGCTTAGTAGAACCACATTTACTTATGATCACCTGAAGCCGAAATTACATATGTTTTCTTTCGTGAGTCTTCGCTGCCATCGGTCAGCGGCTCTCGATAACGATATGCCCCGAAAGAATTGGTGGACACTTTCTATTACAAACAATGCTAGCGTAAGACATTTTAGTGTGTCCGCCTGTGTATTCATTTGAAGACACAGGCAGTTGTTTTTGCATTCCACCTTCCCTGAAATCCGGCTGCCCTGTCCCAGTAACCAAACCTGCAACATTGCGCTGAATAGCGAAGCGTCACAGGCGCTGAGGCACGAATCGCACTGTGAAATAGCCGGTATGATTTACAGAAGCCATATTAATCAGACGCACTCCGTGCTAATTAAAATTAATTCACTTCCAAGGGCGTCTCAGTAGTTCTGCGCGCTTTACTATGTATTAGTTCGTGTATATAGCTATATTTTGTGACAGCGTGAGAGACGAGCGCCATCTCGACTCACTACGCTATACGGTACACTCATTCACCTCTTCAAGAAGGCTGTTTTAGCCTAAAGATCGCTCCAGTTTTAAGCGTTTCTGCTCCATTAATGTAAGTTCTAGGCTGAGTATAAAATAAATGGTCAAAGCTGAAGCAATATCTGTGCCTAAACAATGGCGTCAGGATATTACCCTATGTTTACTTTGTCTGTACGTTCAAGTATTACTAAACCAAACTATACAAGGATATTAGATCTGCATATCGAAATTCTCCGTCTGAAATACACAAAATCGCTTGGCGTCGCAAAAACAGGCGAATGTAATTAGCTGCATTTGCTCAGAGTTCGTCCAGGACTCGTTCATACATACTTTACGGGACGGCTTAGCACTCTACCGCAGTAGGGCACACAGTACTCAATATCGTCAGCCACTTTTCTGAACACAAATATGTATCCAGTGATCAGTGCTGGGCAGTATCGAAGATACATGTATCTTAGATACTATCTTCGATACTCTTTGGGTATCTTGTATCTGTATCGCGATACGTCTCGCAAAATGAGTATCCGTATCTGTATTTCCGATACATTCAATAATGTATCGTGTATCTTAAGATACAAGATACTGCTGTAGAAACACCACCGCGCGAAACAATCAGCGTCGACCTGAATTCCGATTCTTCAGCTGATATTGCTACCACTAAGCCATTGGAATAATACTAACGACAGTGGCATTCTTCTATTTACTTCCGCCAGAGCGCTCCAGCAAGCACACATGATGAGTTGATGGAGCAGAGTCATGGTACTGCGCTGCGTACTCTAGTGCGTGCGGTGTCTTTCACTCAAATTCTGGTGCTACTAAAGTGTGGTTATCGAAGTTTGTTTTGCGTGGTACTTCGTTGCAAAGTCTTAATTAAGAATGCAAGAATGGAGCTGCTTTGCGTCTCGCGGCTTTCATTGATCAGCGATTTGACAGATCTTAGGTATGTAAGCATGACTTACACACGACGAGATTGACTTACATGCGAATGAGATTCTAACAACCATCGCACTATCGGCGCCGATGTTAGATGCAATAGAACAAGCATTTACGTAACAGGAAATATGTTGAGGTACTGTGTCTGTGTTCATCTAGTTTAATTAATTCAGATGTTCTTTTAATAATAATTTGAATGTGCGCCCAAGCTCTCTCTTTGCTGTCCTCCATTTGGAGGACAGCATACATTACCTGGGCCTCTGTATAGTTATCGCCCGTCTGTTTATTGTAATGTCTTTTGTAACCTGCTGCTGAAATACGTTCTCTGCTTTATTCTTATTTTTTAACTGTCTGCGAACGTGGTTTTATTTCATATTTTGCGAGATTTCTTTAAAAACCCATAGATATTGACCACACAGCGTTTACGCTGCTCAAAAAATTAGTTCGGTCGTTTTTAAATGCGCTCTACGATGTGTCGAATTGAAATTGGCCCTAAAGATTAGGGCCAATTTCGATGCGATATTTTTAATATTTACTTTAGGGCACAAATTGAATATTAAAATTGTGGTATAATCAACCTTATTTAATTGACCAATTAGGCTACAGTAAACCATAAATCTTTTATTTATGACAGTAAACCATAAATCTTTTATTTCATTCAGCGGTGGTTGACAACTTTTTTTAAAATAATTGGCTATACTTACGTGAAACACCCTGGATACTTATTCAATTTGGTTGTTTAATACGGAACCGCCTAGCTATTTGACTTCGATATGTTCGTTTTCATTTTCTTTAGGTCGCCGTAAAGTATTCTTATTGTTAAAAATCTGCCGGTAAGCAGAGCTAAAAGTGGCAGTAGTGAATAGCAGTGACATCCTGCCAGCGCTTTGTGCCACTACAATTCGTCTGAGACGTTTCTGGGTGGCTCAAGTTCGCGCAAAGAAGAAATGGTAAAAGATCGCGCGTTACTCAGTATGTTGCTAACGAACGCTTTACGCTAGCAGACAAGTAGAATATGAAAAATCACTGCAGTTTTATGTCCTCCATGAATTGTGAGCGCTGACTATGTAGTTAATCGTCTTCACACGATGTGTCACAAACAATATCGCTACCAACACTGTTGCTGCTCTACACATGTTGGTTGATACGGTATTACGAATACGGCAATATGCTTGCGGACAAGGCAAGTCTGCACAGTGGTATTTGCATAATCATGAGAAGGTGTATTAGCAACGTTCTTGCAAATATATGGCAATCTGCTAGTTGGTCGCCAAGTATAGCAGCGACACCCATCAATCGCAAAAGTGTCAAGCAAAAACCACAATCAGCGTAGCGGTTAATGAGCTGTCATGTTAAGCAGCCAAGCGAATCCGAAAAGTTGTTTCGGAATGAAACAAATATACTTTGAGCAAGAAAGACAGAAATTTTGTTTTAAAAAAAGGTATTTTGTTCAAATTAAACAATGTTGGTCGAAGTTAAGAAGTTTTCAAGTAAACACATTTGTATATAGGCCTTCGCTGCTTCATTATATAGATCTATAATAGCTAATTTGCAAATGTATCGAAGTATCTTAAGATACAATTGGGAAGTATCGTATCGGATACAATTATTTCGGAAGTATCTTGTATCAGTATCTCAAATAGTTCTTGTCCGAGTATCTTGTATCGTATCGCGATACAATTTCAAAGTATCTTTGCCCAGCCCTGCCAGTGATACACCAGTGACATAATGCTAGTGTGTGAAATGTATGCGTTGTGTTTGTTATCGTTTTTGACATTACATACAAGTCACCATAGGCGTGCGCACGGGGGGGGGGGGGGGAGGCAGTGGGGGGCGAGAGGGGGGGCGCAAAGCCAGCCCCATACATTGACATAATAGGAAGCGGGGGGGGGGGGGGGGGCAAGAGGGGGGCGCAAAGTCAGCCCCATACGTTGACATAATAGGGAGGGGGGCGCGCTGCGATGAACCTTCGCCCCCCCCCCCCCCCTGAAGTGGAACCCTGCGCACGCTTATGCAAGTCACATGTACAATAAGGCTTCCCTGTATGACTTCACTTCACTATAGTCTTAGGTTGCAGCTGACTTTAGGCGGGGCCTACATGCCACTCTTACATCGCCACTGACTCGCGAATTGGCGCGCTCAGCTCAGCGGCGTGAGACGCGCCCACCGAGGCCGATATCATATCGCCTCTCGCACCGATGTATGTCCCAGCTCTTGCGGCGACGACGGCTGCTGTTACCAGCGGGGAGCCGCTCGCTCGATCGCATCCGTGCGCAATCGTGCGTGAAACCGGATCACGGAACGGCGAGCGGCGTGCATGCGACGTGTGCAACGTTCCCGGCACTGGTGCATGCCGCATGTGATGTGTAAATCAAGCCGGGCCTGCAGCAGCAATGACATTAGTTCGCTGCAGCATTGCGGGGCACAACGCGAGCAACGGTACACGCGAATACACGCCCGGTCTAAATAGCTTTCGCAGCGCATAACTAATACCGGTGTCACACGGCACACCGCTGATGGCGATTGAACGCGATCAGGATTGAATTCCTCAGTATTGATTGGCTCCCTTCTGCAGCTTGCTCAAAGCAGCCAATCACGATCAAGAAATTTGATCCCGATCAGGCCTGATCGTGATCAAACGTCATAGTGTTCACAAGCATTACTTAGATGCATTCTCTGGCACTTTCGGCGCTAGCTAAGGAATACATTGCGGCGCCCCCGCCCACGTACACGTTGAAGTGCTGGCAACACAGTGCACGTAACCGTTGTAGTAGATTATATGGCTACGGCGCTGCGTCCTGCAGAGAACGGGGTCGTGGGTTCGATGAGAGAGCAGTGGCCAAATGTTCCAGTACGGCGCTAAAAGTGCATCGTAAACAACAACAACAACAACAACAACAACAACAACAAAGAAAAAGATTTCTAGTGCTCACGAATTGAAACGCGACATCAAAAACCTCAAAAACTAGTGTGCGTCCTTGCTTGAAGTAACGGCGTCATGTCGCTACGAATTTGACCACTAAGAGTGACTTTGGACATTTGATGCAAGTGTACGAGCCTGTACTGCGCCGATGGGTCACGAACAGGGGACGTTAGAAACGAATATACGATCACTACTTAACCCTACGTTATCAAGTTTCAACACACCGGGGATCTTAGCAATCTACTGAACGATCAATCTCTGAGCGTTCTACTATCCCAACTGAAAACTCACCCGTCATCTATTACCATAGTCCGTGGTTACGACCAAATGCTTTCCATCATAATGATGGGTTTTGTAGTGGAAATCGTAGAGGCAAGGTGGGCGTTGTGCGCTTCACTGAATGCAAAATTAATGCGGTTTCAGCCCCCCCCCCCCCCCCCCCCCCTAGCACATAATATACGTACCCTTCTGCATGCAGTTGACTATCCTGAACGGGGATCGAAAGGGAGCGACAGTTCACAGCAGCATCTGCACACGGTAAACTTCTCTGGGACGGAGGAGATACCTACCGTGTGCATCTCTTGATGTCATCAATTCTCTTTGAGCCAGGGCTAAGAGAGAGAGATGCAAGGAAAGACAGCCGGGGCTAAGGGTTAAGGGTAGTTAACGGGGAGCTGAGGCATAGATTTCTCAATTGCTCCGAAGAGGACATAACATCACCCACCATGCCTCCGCCATGTCCATTAAAATATCCACCATTACGATGGGAGGCATTCCACCATTATGGTAAATTACGGTAATGGATAATCGACCCACTTTCAATATGGATGGCGTTGCTCGTATCCATCACTGCGACTTCTATATGTTGTAACCAGTGCAGATGAAAAATTCTTGAACATGGGGTGTCGCTGGAGCGAACGTTTCGACAAGAATCAATCAATCAATCAATCAATCAATTTATTTCCTTTCGATAGGAGGAGTACACGACTAAAAGCTCGAGAGCTTGACGAGGTCCCGACCCCTTTACAAGTTGGCAAGACTTCGCCAAGGTTGAATTCAGTGCCTACTAGACTATATGTGATGCTTTATACCCTCTCTGCAACCCAAACAAAATAGGAGAAAAGGACAGAAACCCTTGCCATGCAAACTTACGCGCAGCTTATCAGATCTACTCGAGTAATTTATGGGGCATATAAAGTTCAACGGCGATGCAAATATCAAAACACTTCGTGCCGATTGAACCCAGGATAGCTCATTATGCTGACTCCAATTCTGAACTGAAGCGGTGCGATAAGACCGAGGTGCGATAAGATAGCTCGACAAAAACAGTTAACGTACACTATGTTCGTGAGGTTTCATCGGTGTCTAATTGCGTTGTGTGGCGCTAATGTTCAGCAAGACAATTGCTGAGCACGAAAAGCTAGTAAACCACAAGCACAACAGGCAATGCGAAAAAAAGAGACTAACAATTACACCTGCGCAAGTGTGTTTTCGCTTATGTTGTTCACAAATGACGACTTGCGCTTTAGCTGGTCACACGTGCCGACACCTGTCCATCACTTGTCATAAAATCCTCTACAATGAAAGGTCAGGTGCATGGAAAACAGCTCAAGAACTGCGATCTCTCATTAGCGGCAATATTTCCGGTATTCTGAAAAGGCGCACGCCAATACTCTCAAACCGGAGTGGTGGTTTAGGCTTTTCAGCGTGAACATATTGCTACGTAGCAAACATATCAAGGGTCAGATATTCTGCCTACAGAAGACGACAAGGCTACGTAGCAATATTCTTTAGAATAGTAGCGCATTTTCTGGGCTTTGCAAATAGTGTGACAATGCACATCATGTATTTCTACTATCAAGGCTAGCAAACAGGTGCGCGCATTGGTAGCATAGTAGGCAATAACTTGAACTGCGACTTTAAATAAACAACGACATATTCTAAGCTATCTCTAGACTTATTCTAAAAATCTCGTGAACA
This sequence comes from Rhipicephalus appendiculatus, assembly GCA_030522465.1. NCBI lineage: Eukaryota > Metazoa > Arthropoda > Arachnida > Ixodida > Ixodidae > Rhipicephalus > Rhipicephalus appendiculatus. The sequence goes on from JALIZH010000324.1 coordinate 14,841, forward strand.
TTTCACAGCCTTGGAAAAGCTGAAAGAGGCCGCATACGTACAAACAGCCGCCCCATTGTGCGCACGCGTGCACGGAAAAGCTGCAGCATTCAATGGCTGTCTGGACAGTTCGTGCTCGAAAATTATTTACACGCCTACACCCGCTCCCTTTTGTTTGTTCTGCTCAGCTTTAGAAACGCCCATGCGTAACGCTGGCCCGTTATTTTGGGGGGAGTTATAACTTACATGGACGGGACGTGACGCAAAGTGTTCTTTTTTTTTTTTTCGTTCATATCGCTCTGTTGCCTTTCACATTGATTTATTGGCAATGCGCGTTGTTTTGGAAATGAAAGAGGGCGAAACTTCGGCCGCTAATGGCGATATGCCTGTAAAAAATTATGACAGCTTCGCACTAGTGAAGCCAAGCCTGAAGGAAGAGCGGAGTTTGTGGGGGGCTTCTTTGTTTTTATTTATCTCTTTCTTTCTCTTTCTCTCTGTTTCTTGAATGTGTGTTTTGTACCTGTTGCTTTCTCTTTCTTTCTTTCTCTCTTTCTCTCTCGGCTTCATTATCTCTTTTGCTTTGTTTATCTTTATTTCTCTCTTTGTTTCTCTTGCTCTCTTGCTTTCTGTTGTTCTATATCTGTCGCTCTCTTTCTCTGTCTTTCTATCTCTTTTTCTATCTGTCTCCCTCTCTCTGATTATTCTGCTCTCTTCCTTTGTTTCTCTTTTTTTTCTACCTTTTTCTATCTTTTTCTTTCTTTTCTTTTTTCTTTTTCTTATATTTCTTTCGGTCCTGCTCTCAGTTTTTCTATCTTATTTTTATGTCTGTTCCTTTCTTTCTCTTTTTCTCTCTTTCTGTTTCTTCATACCTTTTTATGTCTTTCTTCCCTTTATTTCTGTCTATCTTTTTTCTTTTTTTTTTTTCTATCGTTTACTACTCTGTTTCTTTCTCTATTTCACGTGTTTCCCGTGCTCCACTTCGCCTAGCAGAGTATTTGTTCAACGCTCGCAGCTGCTGTGTTCGGTAGTGGGGCTCGCCTAATTCCTGTAGCGCATGCCCACCTGTGGTTCCAGCCAAGCGCCACTAGTGCAAACTGCGCCCCCTTTTAACGCGATAGCGTTAAAGAGCTCGTTTCGCAGAAAGTCCTGCGTCGCCGTCGGTGTCGGCGTCGTTGGTTGTGAGCGAAAAATCATCATCTTGTCCGTGACCGAAAAATCGAGAAACATGCAAATAAAATAAATAATAAAATTTTTCGGGTCCGAGTGAGGATCGAACCCGCGTCGTCTGCGTGGCAAGCAGGTGTTCTACCACACAGCCATGCCTCTGGTTGGAAATGCTGTGAAAATAACTTCCATGCTTCGCAAACGCAAGCGTCCTTTATATAGGCGTCGCAATATAACATGTAATATCCCAGGAATATTGCGTGGTACAAGCTTACATTGCCATCGGGCGTCAGAATATGTGACTATCATAACGATTTCATAGTTTAAAGCCAGCCACCCATTACAAACGGCACACACCTTACTGCGCGTATTCCCTTAACACCACGTAGTGGGTGCATTGCAAGTTCGAAAACAATTCCCACATTTGCCGCGCATAATTGCTCCTGGTTTAAAGCATACTACCCATTACATAGTATGCACTAAGTGATTTAAGTAGGTACTAGGGACGGGATATCGCGATCGCGTGCAACTCTTAAAGGCGAAGCTTAAGGGTCCCCCCAATTTGTTTTATCTATTTATTATTATTATTATTTTTTTTTTTTTTGAAAATTGAGAACCTAGCCAGAAGTCGTCAAGATGGCGCTAAGATATAAGCCTCGCGAATACGTCTAGATGTCACCAGAGCCGTTGTCACAGTTTCTTCCTCCGGTTGATTGTCATCGATGGCAGGGCGATGGGAGGAGTATGTGTGTGCGCATGTAGTGCAATAAGACCAAACATGATAAAGCTTAATAAAGGTGCCACCGTAGGGCCGAAGCTACAATGGGATAAAAGCTACACACACGCGTACTCCGGTGGAGTTTACATGAGTCCAGGTTGTTTGTTTGACGGGTGGACCCGTGCTTCACTTGCTTGCTTAGTGCGCTGTACCTCTGGCCACAAGGCCGTCGACTTTGGTTGGCGTCACTGCGGTACGGACTCTCTTCAACGCTGTTCCGCTGGTTGCGCCACAATGAGCCTAGTTAAGCCAATGTAAGTATAGCCAAACCTAATTAGACCTAGGTAAGCTGAATATCGCCTAATTAAGGCAAACCTTGCTTGCCTTTGCTATGTAAAGCCAAACTGAGCCAAAGTACAAACGAAACTAACTAAGCGTAGTGTCGTCTGAATAAGACGGGTATAATTATTGCTAGTTAAGCCCAATTAAGTGAGTGAAACCAACTTCGAGGCGCTACTAACTACAAGTGACCAAGTCGAGTCTCATTGAGCTTAATTAAGCTACGACTAATTGAGTTGTGTATGATTGGGCCAAGCTCAAGCGAGATACATGTGGCCTAATTATGCCAATTAATTCTATTTAGGTCTAATTGAGTTTAACATTGGTTTGTGACCAAATGATTGAGACTCGATCGTTGCCGAACGATGACCAGCCGAGCCCCAACTTGCTTCCTGAAAAGCATGTTCGAGCCAACATCTTGTTTTTTTGCCATATGATGTATATAGTTTCCCCACCCATATAGTAGGGTAGCTGACCGGCCTGTCTTCGTTAAACGTTTTTGCATACCCTTACTTCTGTCACTCCCTTTATTTCACATGAAGCCGATGGAGAGGTTCCGAGAGGACGCGCAAAACTGAGCTAGTGTTTACATATAAATTCTGAAGGGAAATAATCTTTCGTAAGAACAGGTACCGGCCAATAGTGAGGTTGGACGTAGCAGAGACCGCCGTGCCTTTCCGCTCTACGCTAATGTGGCGAGGCGTCTGCGCATGCGCGACTCCACTTCTCCCTGCAGCTGCTATGCGCTAAATCTTGTAGCTAGGCGAGTTCCTTGACTTTTGATCCGCGCATATTAGCAGCAGGAAAATACAGTACTACTCCAGTACTACTCGACGTGACTTCCGAGGAATGCTGAACGGGATTATAGCTTTAGTTAATTACTTTTACGAAATCATAGTAGTCAGTCGGCCTTCAAAATCCATTAGAACACTCCTGGCAGAATCGCCTCCCGAAGGCGCATCAAACGCGGGCGCGAACATGATGGAAAATGTCTGCGACGATCCCGCAGACGTTAACGCTCTTTCACAGATGTAATCGAAAAAGAAAAATCACGCCATATCCACGAAGTGAATGATGCTGAGTGGGCGAAGCTCGATCGTTTTCATCCATGGCAGAAAGAGAATGTGTGGTCTGGAACGCGCTTGTACTTCATCATTATCACGTGTAGTGGGTACATTCCACTATACTGCGCCATCATCATCTTTATCACGTGGAGTGGGTACATTCCACTATACGTGGCTATCTACCTACCTACCTACCTACCTACCTACTGCTACTACTACTACTACGACAGAGGAGAGACAGACCCACACCCTTAGAAGCTTCGCCCCTAAAAAAAAAAAAAAAAAAAAAAAAAAAAAAAAAAAAAAAAAAAAAAAGAAAAAAAAAAAAAAACACCATCACTTAAGGAGAGTGTTACGGAGGCGCCTAATTTCTCGGCTGTCATTTTCTCGCGCGTCAGGCGATGAGTGATGACGGATAGCGACGAAAGAAGCCATTTACACGACTGTGAAAGGGCGCCGCAGCAATCAAATCTCACTGACGCCCACGCCACCGATTCGGCCACAGCTGTACAGGCGCGCTCAATATGACTTGCAACACGGGAGCGCGTGGCCTCGCGGTTTCAAAGGTTGCGCATGGCTTCAACTTGTCTGTATTTCAACAAATAAATATTATTTTCTTATTTGGGATTATACCCAGGCGAGAGAAACGCGTTTAGTAATTGAAATAAGGGCTAGTGGAAGCCATGCGCAATCTTTGAACTCGTGAGGCCACGCGCTCCCGTGTACAGCTGATATGGAACTGCACGCAACAAACTCCAACCGTCGGCACAGGGCAAGTCAAGCGCGCAGGGAAACCCACCGGCGCGCCACGAGCCGTCAATCGGCCACCACCGCACGTGCGTAAACCGACGTCGGTTAGCGCGTCGCGCCGCCGATTCTGAGCCAAGGACGTGCGAGGTGTTTGATGATGAATCCCTGGGATGAGGCGGCCCCATTACGGTTGCAGCAAGAAATAAAGGTGCAACGTCGGCGACACGCCGCCTAGTCAGCTCGGCTAATGCGAGGAAGGAGACGAAACGGTAAACAAAGAACAAATAAGCTGTTACCAGCTTCCTAAGTGGACACAGGGAGATTAGGCCTTAAGCAGCATGATTCTGCTCTAACGAGGTCTTGTTCCGGGAGACTTGATTCTTTAGCTAGCATGTCCGCCTCGGTGGACCAGTGGTTGCGGTGGTCGGTTGCTCACCCGAAGGTCGCGGGTTCGATCCTGGCCGCGGCGGTCGCATTTCGTTGGAGGCGAAATGGTAGAGGCCCGTGTATTGTGCGCTGTCAGTGCACGCTAAAGAACTATGGTCGAAATTTCCGAAGCCCTCCACTACGGCGTCGCTCATAATCATATCGTCGTTATGGGACGCAAAACACCAGGTATTATTATCCTTAGCTAGTATGCGAGGGTTTATTGTTCAGCTTCCATTTCGTAATAAGATCACGTGCTACCTGACGCCAGCTGCCAACAAAACACTGTTCTACACGCGCCGTCATGGCTGCGAACAGCGCTGGCAACACTCCTGTGATTACACAAACATAAATACATAGTAAAGTGGATGGAAAAGTGACTGTCGCTGTAGCTGAATTGGTAGAGAATCGGATGTGTATTCCGAAGGTTGTATACGTTCGTACCCTACATGGTGCACACTAATTTTTTGTCCAGTTTAATTCCTTTCCATTTAAGGCATAATTATTATGCTACAGTTTAAACATAGAAGTAACATCCCCAGTACGTTCCTTAGCTTCATTGCCTGTTGATTTCATTAGGTTGCGTCTAACAAAAAGAACGGAGCCCTCTATCGGTACCCCTCTTTTGCTTTAATGTAGTCACTTGTGTTATATAGCACGTGTTTTCGGCTTTACGAATGCGGTGTTGAATTCACTCGGAGCTTAGTATGCACACGTCGTCAGCCACAAAACAGCTGCATTCGCTGTAGTATTAGATGGTTATAGCACACCATAAACCGCGATCCGATACCATGATGGGGTGCACGTCTGCGCATGCTCGACACTACCTACTTTTGCAGCTCCTACTGGGCCGACACCGCGAGACAACTGCGCTTGCCGAGTTGACTCGGGGTCCATCATTTCGTTTAACCTGCACCTAAATCGAATTACGCGGGTGCTTGGTGCATTCCGATCCCGGCCGCACTTCCATGGGGTCGAAATGCAAGAGCAGCCGTCCACTCACATATAAGGTGCAGGTTAAACAACACCATGCTATCCAAACAATGTGGAGTCTGCCACCACTGCGTGCCTTGTGATCATATCTTTTTTTTTCTTTAATCACGCGCACAAACCGTTAGATTACTATATTACAATTAACTCATAGTCAGTGCGTCGACTCAGGTTGTTGCTACAATTTCGCAAAGCGAAGAAGGACGCTTCTAGAGAGCTTCGTTTTCTTGCTGTCACAATGACGTCAGCTTTCCGGAGTTCTCCGAGCGTAGCTAATTACGATCCGACGTTCCAACGATCCAACGTTGCGACATACATGAGGACTAGTCTTTACCGGGACCTGTCCAGGACAAGAGCAGGACCTAATCTCCACCACGGCCCTGAATAAGGCAGGTCTCTATGTCGAAGCGTTCAGTCCACCTACATTGGTTGTTGAACTAGTGCTTAATCAGTCATATTAGGTTGAACGCTTTGTTTTGTGGGTAACAGCAACATAATATGCACCCCCCTAGCACTAGCGCGTAACTCCCCAAACAAAGCAATGTTCGTACAACCGCTCACCTCTATGGACGACGCCTTTCGCCCGAAGCTTCCGACGATCTTCGCCTTCTCACTGGCTACCAGAGCTATCACAGAAACGAAACAGATCCTACGGAACCACCGCCGTACTTTTCATTACAATACACGGTTTAGCAGGGAACATATGCTAAACGAAACTGGTTGCATCCGCAAAGAAGCCGAGTAAAACCCCCCACCCGAGTCGAGCGACGTCTTAATCTCGTGCCATTGAGTGCTCCTTCCGGCGGGTCGGGATAGTAGTAACCCTCGCTTATCACCCGCGAGTCCCGGGTCCTCCCGCGTTATCTATCTGCTCGGGGCAAGACGTCAGCAGCAGCAGCAGCAGCAGCAGCAGCGTGCAGAGGCAACATACACACATACACAGGTGTCCGCTGCTCTGCCCAGAGTCTCGAGTACTTTTCTCATCCCCCCCGTTATCGCGATATTTGCCGCATTTTCCCCCAGTCTTCTCGCCTACCCGGACTATAGCTGCACGCGACACGTCTCGCCATCAGTAAAAAGGGCCACTCACGTACAGGGGTGTGGATGTAGTGCGCTCGCCTAGAGGATGTGAAAGGAAAAAGGTGTCCAGACTATATACACAAGCTCGGCCTCGAATCACAATATCCTCCTTCGCGAAGTAAACAATCTGTATCGCATCCAGCGTAATGCCAAAACGACCTCCCGCGGTTCCGCTTGCTTAAACGTCTGGGAGGATACGGTATGTTTGAAGTGTGAGTGCGTTATGGTCTCTATAAGGATCGAACACCCACATCCGCGGTGGCGAAATCGCTTTTCACGTCAGTACTTGTTTACTCGCGGGCTAAAAACGTTTAATGAAACGTTCCTTTCTTTTTCAGATGACCAACTAGAAACCCTAAACCAATTCATCCATGCAAAAGTGGTTCATCTTCTATTGTATCCCTGTTGACGTTCTACTGCCTCTCTATTGGTGTTCTGTTGTCTTCAACACAAAGTGCATTGCAACACAATGTCTCGCCTAAATTACATCTGGGGCTCGCTAATGAAGCGTTATATGACAACATCCGTGTTTTTTCCCACGTCGCTGAAGGTGATTGTACTTTGGCTCTTTTGTTTCTTTCTTTTTTGTTTTTTTTTTTCAAGATACAACATCTAAATTTTGTGCCTACACACCAACGTCTCTTCGTTGGTGTAATAATAATAATAATAATAATAATAATAATAATAATAATAATAATAATAATAATAATAATAATAATAATAATAATAATATCTGGGGTTTACGTCCCAAAACCACGATATTATTGAGATTGAGTAGAGGGCTCTGAAAATTTTGACCATGTGGTGTTCTCTAACGTGCACTGACATCGCGCAGCACACGGCCCTCTAGCATTTAGCCCCGTCGAAATGCGACCGTCGCGGCCGTGACCGAACCCGCGACCTTCGGGTCAGCAGCCGAGTGCCAAAACCATTGCTCCACCGCGGCGGACTGTTCGTTGGTGTGACATCACAGATATCAGAGTATTTTTTTTTTCTTATGCGCATCGTTGTGGTTCAGTCGCAGTTCGTGACACTTGCTAATTCCACTCTTTAGCTCAGTAAGGATGCCCACCGTGAGATTTCACGAAATTCGGTTGCGTCGCGATGGCCTGGCATGGGAACTTTTTAAAATGGTGTCGCCGCGCGTTTT
>JALIZH010000324.1:27500-48450 GCA_030522465.1 Rhipicephalus appendiculatus
TGATCTAAGCTCACGGGTCTCTACCATTTCGTCTCCATCGAAAAAGCGGCCGCTGCGGCCTGGATTCGATACCACGGCCTGCAGGTCTTTTTCTAGTCTTGAACAGTCCAACATCGTCGATATTCTGCTGTAGACGCACTCGACTCTACGCCCCGTTCTTGCATAATCATTCACGAACCAATTCACAAACTGTAGCCGCTAATCTACCATGGTAGGTACACGATTTTGTTTTTATGGCCACTTTTTCATTTCTCTCACTCTGACTTCATCAATGACTTCATGCCGACTCCTTATCTCATGTTTTGCTTGTTCGTCTTGGTACCAATACTGTCCCTGGTGTTACGTTCCCAGTCGAATATACACCCCAATGACACCAACATCTCTCTAAAGAAGTGTAGACACCGAAATAGGGCGGTAACCATCCACGAAACAAAATACAGCACGAGCCTTGCTCGCTTGAAAGTAATGCTGTGACGAATTTTCACAGAGAACAGGCAACTTAAAGCAAATTTAATTCAAATTTGAAGTATAGATAACAAACGTGGCTCCTTTTTCCACGTTTGACACGACAGCCATTATGAAAATGTCATGTCAATCAGTCCTTGATCATTCTTTTCTTCGTCACTGTGAACGTTGGTGATTTTCATTGAGACATATTACAACGAATTGTATGCACGGAAACGAATTTTATGGGCTCGTTTCTTTCTTAATACATTCTTAATGAAAAACCAATGAAAACCAGCAGGGAATGAAGCCAAGGAAGGTGTAGGGCACGTGAATTGTACTGGATTAAGTGTATTGTAGTAATTACAATATAAATGTGAAGAATGTAAAGTGGACGGAACGACAACTTTACAACGATGGGACACACATTAAGCACGTTTTTTTTTTTTTTTTCTTGCGGGTGTAGCAAGTGCTTTTATAACATTTCTTTTTAATGTGAAGTTCCTACGAAAACCATAGCAGTGTGCTCGACGTACGCACTTCAACGAACATTTTTCTCTAAAGTGACAATGTACAGTCCTCGTCAAAAGTTCGCAGGCCACGCTTGCATAGAAATACATGGGATAATGACCTGCCAACTTCTGACCCCCCCTGCACGCTTTGAAAAGCACGTGTGCGTTACACTTCCGGTTCGATGTCATGCCTTTAATTTTACCATTAAGGAGTGTTTCTTATTAAACAAACATTTGTCCTTCGTGTACGTGCCTGCGCGTGCGATACGTACTTGTTCGCGATGTCGCGCGGTTTCCACACTGCCTGCCAACGCGTGTGCCAGGATCCTCCCGACACCAACAACCGCACGCTACCGCCTCTGAAGGAAACTGCCGTGCCGGACTTCGCTTTGCTCGGAAACAATTTGCCGATTCGTGGATGAACAGTGCAACGACAATGAGGCGAGGAAGGAAGGTGAGCGGCAAATTTTACACCGGTCACTTCCCAAAGCCCTGGGCAGCATAAATATAGCTTCACTGTCATGCAGTGAAGCTGAAGGAAAGAAGCCCACCTCAACAGAATGAACGAGGGAATTCCCGCAATGAAAGGCGAATTCTCGTCGGCAAGGTTTGCTGTCCGCAATTATACTGAGGCCGGGAAAATCCCTCCAATGGCCCAAAGTGTTTAGAATGCCGCTATCATTTCTGGTTGCAAAATGTTTGTTTTCACCCTCCGAACGAAGGCAACAACCGCATTGCCGTGAAAACAATCCCGTTCAATTCGATCAGTGCTGCGATTCATAGAGAACACTACATATTGTGCCATCCCCCCATCGCATTTTTTTCCAAGGCCTGTCAATTATCACCCTGATACAGCCGTCTAAAAGATACAAAAAAAGAAAATTTTAGGCAGTTCCCCGCCATGCAAACCGTCGGACAGTGCGCTAGTGTATCTGATTGGTTAAATAGATCACGTGGTGTCATAAATCCACCGCTAGATTTCGATTACACATTTCGAGATTACACATTTCGAGATCACACATTTCGAGCATCATCATTATCATTTCCTTTTATTTACTTCTTCATTCCCTCCACCTGCTGGTCACTGGTCACGGGACCTGCGTGACGCCTACCACTACAACTATACTACTACTACTACTACTACTACTACTACTACTACTACTACTACTACTACTACTACCACCACCACCACCCCTACTACTACTGCTACGACTACTACTACACCTGATACGACGACGACAACAACAACGACGGCACAGAGTAGGTTTCGCTGCAAGAAAAAAAGAACGCCATCGAACTACATTCGTGGAGTATTAATGCACGTTTCCCAGAGGCAACAGTCCAACCGTACTCGCAGAGTATTCGAACGCTGAGGCCAAAAGAAAAAAAAAAAGAATAAACGCGGGTCCTCTGCGGCCACAGGCCAAGCATACGATGTTCAACCGTTACTACGTGACGTCACAACAACGCCACCACTCCCTCGCTTTGTGCAGCATCAGATTTTCCCACGCTCTTGATTCCTCACCTCCCAAAGGGCGGATGCACACCGCTTTGCTTGTGCGGGCGCTGGAACCCACACGCGCGTGCGAACCCTGTCTGCACTATTCACCCGCCTCCCTTTGAGCGTTGCCTCAGAAAGGATATATTGGTAGTGGGGGAGCGGGGGAACAAGTACCCTGTGTGCACCACGAAAAAAAGAAAGCGGTAGACAATAACGCTGGTTACGGAGGTTCCCGCACACGAGTACGTTCAAAAGCGCTGCCATGAGGGTGTGTAGAAAAGCTTCTTTGCAACTACTGGCTGTCCGGAGGGCCCGGGCCATCGCGGAGGGTCTTCACCTTCCAGTGCCGACCTGGATGGAGCCGCCGACTGGTTGAGGGCGTCTTTGGACTTCCTTAAACTATACCCTCTGGCCTTTTAATAAAGTTCTTTGTATGTAAGTAACGCCATTTCCCACACAGCGCTACGAAGGCTAATGAAAAACTCACACCACGGAGCATTTGCGAAGAAATATAGTGCGTAAGATACAAAATAAAAATACATAAATACATGAAATATGCGTGGATCTAGCATCAAATATATCGGTTTTGCGTCGCGAAACATTATGTAGTTGTATCTTGTGAGGAATCTCAGAACATAAGCTGTTACCCACCTAAAGAGCGGAGTTAGAAAGCGAAATACCGAGAAGAATTAAAGAGGCTGTCAATAAAGGTAACTGTGACGAAGGCAAGGTTGTCAGACCCAGTGGTGACCTTGTTGCCTTCGTCCCCGTTCTCGGGCGCGCGTTGTTTTATTTATGGCAATCCACATGCTGCACACGAATCCATGCCAAATCAAACCAACATCTATAAGCTTGCATCTACGGTCCAGCCGGCGTCAGAAGAACCTGCAGCGCCGGATTCGCCTCATATGTTGATGTGAGAAGTCCGATGTTATATAACTGCTAACGTGATCGGAAAGCATACGCTGAATGCGTAGGAGCTCGTCGCGGACACGGCTAAGCGTTTGACAGCGGTGCACCGAACTGCGAAACGAGGCGGCACATCTTTGCGCACACTTGATGGCGCAGCGTTGCAGTGAAGCGCCCGTTATCGGTGCAGCGGTGTTGCTAAAGAGCGTACGCGGGTTGAAGAGAATACAACGACCCCCCCCCCCCTTCCTCCTCTCCCCTCACATCCCATACAGGCCGAGCCAGAAAGGGATCAGAGGTGTCCAAACCACGTCCCTGCCTCAACCCTATTCCACGGCATTTTTTAAGCTTATATATGCATATACAAACTTCACAGAACATATATACAAAGAAGCACACGAACATGCATATAAATGGTCGGACCACTTTTGCAGGGGCGTAGCCAGAAATGTTTTTCGGGGGGGGGGGGGGGGGGGGTTCAACCATTTTTTATGTATGTTCGTATGTACGTTTGTATGTGGGGGGGGGGAGTTTGAACCCCCCCAACCCCCCCCTATTTGGCTACGCCACTGCACCCCTGCCCGCGATATAAAATCCAAGCTACGCGTTCCTGACCACCACCTCATGTCGTTCTCTCTACTCGTGCAGAGTTTCCCATCATTTTTTTTCTTCTCATAATCGTCTAATCCAACTGGTGGTGACAGCAGCAAGTATAAATCATTCGCGAAGCCCGCTCCACAGCAGCAGTTATTCTTAGATAATCTCATATGCTCACAAAACGTTTTAATGCGCGTCTTTCCCACGGTCCTGGAAGAAGTTGATAACTAAAAACTCATGTTCTACATTGACAAGTGAGAATGATGGCAGTGCTCAAGTTGCCAGGTCGGCTAAGTTAGGTTTTCGGAACATCGTTCTCACCCTCAGCTATGCGAACACCTTCTTTGTTGTGCTGCATAGGAATGGCTAACAGTACGGCATGCAACTCATGCGGCTGTAAGGAGACCATCGAACACATTTTGTGCCACTGCCCTTCTTACCAGACACATCGACGATAGGAGCAAAACTCGATCGTCTCGATACAAGACCGCTCTCCGAAAAGAAGATTCTGGGACCTTGGCCCACGGCTTCGGGCATGCACAAGGCCACGAAAGCCCTACTGAGCTACCTGAAGGCGACCGGACTTCGCGAGCGTCTGTGAATCACCAGCGCGTGTTTACGTTGTGTGTGTTATCACTGACTGCTCATTTCCGTTCCTTTTTTCTTTCTTTCTTCTCTATCTTATCTATTATTCCCCCTTTCCCCCACCCCACTTGTAGGGTAGCCAACCGAGCTTAGCTTGGTTAACCTCCCCTGCCTTTCTCCTTCGTTCCTCTCTCTCTTCTTTGTTGTTTTAATTGACTTGTCATACGTGATAGACTTGATAAATTTGTACGCTTGATGGTAAGTAGGATACAGTCTCTTGAAGATTTACATTTCTCTTAAGGCAGACAAACGTTTACTAAACGTTGCAAACCAGACCCCCCAAATAGCCAGTGGCTATGGGTCTAACCAGTGTTGTGTATTTTCATGTACAAAGAAAACTTGCAATTCAATATAAATTAATTAATTAATTAACAATTTAATTAATCAATTAAGATATAGTTTCATTCTGCGAAAAGCGGTAGTATTTACTCGTTTGAAGAACAGCTATATACAGGGTGTCCCAAATATTACGCAGCTCGAAGCTTACGCACAAAGGTCGCGGTGACAGCATGGCATTCCCGAGAGGTGAGTGCGATATATCCGCGTGCGACTGACAAAGAAGGCTCCGTATCGCCGTGCCCTTGACACCCTAACGCCCGAGGTGTGTTGACCGCGTCGTCGGCAAGTCAATTGCAACAGCGGCCCGGAGAGTGCCTTCGCATCTTGCTCTATCGTATAAGGGCGCCACTTCAAGAAGAGCGCTCGCTTATGAGACGTGACACCTTGGCGCACACTTCGCGTCCGGATGCACTCTGACACTCAGCAACTACAAGGGAGGATAAAAAGAGAAAGGCTCAGTGGGAGGGGGTGTTTACAGAAACGAAGAGGTTTAGGTGAGGTATAGACCTATTCCATGTTTGTAAGAAGGGGTAGGCGCCGTCGACATACTGAGGCGCTTGTAGCGACGTCGCGGCGCGTAGGCTCCTCCCAGCCCAAAAGCTCGCCATCGCCATCTATGATCACGTGACAACTGGCACAGCAGCTGCAAAGCTGCTTCCGAGCACAGCACGTCAGCGCTTTGCAGCTGCCCCCGTCGGGGAGGCTCCCAGACACGCTGTGCTTGGAGGCAGCTTTGCAGCTGCTGTGCCAGTTGTCACGTGATCATAGAGGGGCGGTGGCGAGCTTTGGGATGAGAGGAGCCTATGCGCCGCGATGTCGCTACAAGCGCCTAAGTATGTCGACGGCGCCTACCCCCGTTTACAAACACGGAATAGGTATATAGCTAGCCGAGAGAGAGAGAGAATTTATTTACAGGAAGGCATAGAGGTCAGCTTGAGTGATATTTTACTCTGGCCTGCCACTCAGCACTGGGGAAGGGGAATAGGGAAGCAAAAGAGTAAATGATGATTGTAAGTTAGGGAGGTGAGAATATAGTCCCGTCTCGTTGGGGCAACTCTAAAGACGTGCATCCAGTCGAGTGGCTTGTAGTAAGGCTACGACCGCTCCTATAACCACATATGCTCTGTTGACACCAGGCCAAGAACCAGAGTTGTACGTAACGCGTTACAAGTAATCTACTACACGTAATCAATTACATTTCCTTGTAATTTTGTAATGTAATTGGTTAATTTTCCGACACTGCAACGTTCTGGGTAATTCAATTGCGTTTTCTTGTAATTAATTACCGGTGATCAGTTACTTTCTTTTTCAAAATCAAGTTTTAACCAGTCTTCTACGTTAGTTCTCGTCCCGAAAAATATGCGACCGCTCTGAAGGAACCCCCGTCCCGTCATACCGGAAGGGGGGGGGGGGGGGGGTGATCCTTACAGTGCATACTATCTACCTTTTTTTTTTTTTTTTGAAAGACTGTCCTCTGGCATAACAAACGTACATAATAACACGTGAGGCTCATCACACGTAAACAAACAAGTTGAACTCGTGCATAAAGTTCAACAAGGATCGGTGGAATGGTCCTCTTATCCACCCTTGTAAGTCCGGAGGGCGACCGGTTGCTCTGAGATGACGAAGGCCTGCTTGCTCTAGGCCCCGGCACGACCAGAGCAAGTGTATCACGTCTACTGCAGTTATAAGGAGCGTCACCTTTTCCTTGGCCTTATTTGCAACGCCTTACGCGAGCGCCTGCTATAGCGAAGCGCGACGCTTCATAGAGTCCATGGGCAAGCATCGAATCCCTGCGCGACTACGAGCTGGTGTGGCAGCATCCTCGACAGCATCCAGTGTGACCTTATCGTCTGCTTGCCTGCAGAGTTCGCTAGCCGTCAGCTGTGATGTAACCGAACCCGCAATACCATGTGCTTGCCTCACCGACAGTTGATGACCTTAGGTGAAGATATGGGCGGTTGCTCTATAAACGCAGGTACGATAGCAACAGTAAAGTCATGTCTGGGGCTAGTTGCTTCACGTCGTCAGCGCATAATCAAAACTTCTATGGTAACAGGATTTGGTCTGCGCCGTAGCAAACTTCGCAAGGCTGCAGAGGTGGCTTACAATATCATTAGCAGCCTCGACAGCAGCATGGAAATAGACGACGCGTGCATCTTATCGTTAGCGAATATGACATATGTTCCAAAACGTTGCCTCCGAGATGGTTCAGCGCACCTAGGGTAGCCGCGAACAGCCCCCCGTCTCGTACGTCATACCGAGGTGTGTGCCGAGCTACGCGTCACTTCCTGCGAGCCAATGCGGCGGAGAAAAAAAATGTTTTTTTTAAAGACGATAGTCTTTCTTGGGATACTTGAACGCAGAAATTTTGGTCTGTCTTTCTGTCTGTCTGTTTGGCTGTCACATGATTCAGCTACTCGGCCAAAGTTTAGGCACTTGCTGAACGCCCAGCCATCTTGAACTGGTAGCTGCGTTCATACTTGTGAACATTGTCGATCAAAAAGCAAATATTATGCTTATCTGAGGCGCAACATCAATACGTAAGTATTGGTGGAGTGTTCCTTTACTAGAAGATACATAGATACGTAATTTGAAAGACCCTAGTGTTTCTTAGGCTGCGCTGAAAATGCGACGCTATGCATGAAAAAAGCCCTCTGCCAACGATATGGTGCTGCCACCTGGCAGTGGCCCTGGGTTCTGCACAAGCTCATGTTTCTCGACGTCACTGCCAGATGGCGTCCATATCTCACGCAGTGCCTCCTCTATTTTATCAATGCCAGCCAGATGCGGCCCATTCAACATAGATGATGCGCTGTCTGAGGCAAGGCAAAACATAGTAGTACGGCCGGCAGAAGACTATCGTCTTTCGACGACATTTGCAGCGAAGCACGCAGATACGCGGCCAATTTTTTCAGCTGTGGTATCAAAATGTCAACCACTGCAAGCCTTTTTTTTTGTGCGTTAGTGCTTACACCGAACGCCATATCTCACTAAAAAAAAGTAATTCCGTGTGCGCCAACTGAAACTATTATCAGACACAACTTGAGATGTCCATAGCATATCCTCCTCATAGGCGGATGCTCACAAGCCTGAACCAATGGGTACGCATTCTGGACTGACGTCACTAGCCGGAGGGCCGGTGACGCCAGTCCTTCGGAGGACATTGCCGAGTGCATCAGCGGGACTATTTCCTTAGTCGCTGTGGCGATCGGCTGCCACGCCTCAGTTGTTTGGGCGGGACCTCTCCGCAATTCCTAAGTTGTATCTGACTTATAGGTTACGGAGCAAAAAAGCTCAGTGCAGTTGGCTTTCAGTGGAACAAAAAATGAAAAAAGAATTAAGGCTGCTTCGCCCTAGTGGTGTTAAACCTGAAGGAAGTGCGGAGCTGGGCATCCTTTTTTGTTTCTCTTCGGTTTTCTCTTTCCTTCCTGCTCTTTCTTTTTATTTTTTTTCCAGTTTATTTTCTGCTTTTTCCTCTCTCTTTATCCATTTATTTCTCTATCTTTCTATTTTTCTTCCTATTTTCCCTCTCTCTCTATTTCGCGCTAGCTTCCTCTTTTTATTTTATTTTTATACGTGGTTTTTCCAGCATTACGCCAAGCGCACTAGTTGTTTTGCTGATGATGATAAGTGATCGTCGTCAAGGCGCTCGAAGAACAAGAGGAAGAAGACTTATCTTTGGCGCGAGCGCACGCTCAATATGCTACCCGTGGATCGTTACGCCAATCGACACGACAGCATACTACAGCCCGGCCCCCTAAAGTGCTGCGCTTTTAAAATAAGCCCATTATTTTGCTTTCTTGTCCTTCTCTTGCCACGTTTCCGAGGTGGAAATCGCACACATCTCCCCGTAAGGGAACCCTGAGTAGTATGCGAAACACT
The DNA here is from genome assembly GCA_030522465.1 of Rhipicephalus appendiculatus. NCBI lineage: Eukaryota > Metazoa > Arthropoda > Arachnida > Ixodida > Ixodidae > Rhipicephalus > Rhipicephalus appendiculatus. The sequence goes on from JALIZH010000324.1 coordinate 36,333, forward strand.
CGGGATTGTTCTTACCGTAAATCACCCGTGACATTGCCCACTCGCGCATGTAAATGAGTGACAACGCGTGTGTACAGTACATACAATGTGTTTTTGCCGTTGTTGTCGGCATTGCCGCTTTGCCTTTCGCGGGTGGGTGCACGTTCACGATCGTTTTCATCCATGACTGAAAGAGAATTCGTGGTCTGGAACGCGCTTATTCTTCATCGTCATCAGCGTCATCGTCATCGTCATGACGTATAGTGGGTACCTTGCATGTGCTGTGCCGTGATGGCAGCGTCATCGTCATCTGGCCACGGCGGATAATGGGGGGACAGAGCTCGTTCATGAGATGCTTCGCATCTAACAACACACTCGTAAGACCTTCCGTTCGATTTCGCTTCCTTTAGAGAAATCTACGAACATTACATTTGGTTATTGACCTGAGGTCGAGGGCGTTTCACCGTTGACTACGAACGTGTCAGTATTGATGTGAACAACGCTTGAAGTGCTGCAATTTCGTGCATACGAGTGCGGCAGTAATTGCAAACCTTAATCGGGTCAATGATAGCGGTCAATCCTCTACTTTCTGTCCGCACCTGATCTTATAGATATCTGGCTCTGTTTTTCTCACCTAGCATCACTTATCGCATTTGCCTTTTATTTCTCTTTCCAACAGCATATCCTTTGTTGGCAGATAAATTCCAGCAGCTCATATCGCAGTTCTCTGAGCAGCCGTCCTTGACATCCACAGAAGCACTCGATGAATGCAGTTGAGTGGGACAAGAACCTTTTCCAGAGAGTTGGAAAACAAGACCTTATCAGCGCTGCATTCATTTTATTACGTTACCACAAGGAGGAGAAAAGTGATAAAAAAAAAAAACGTGCTCGAGTTAATCTAAGGCCTTCTGCGAGAAGCATACCGCATTTACTCGCCTAACACATGCACAACATAATGTTGGCTAACTGATCGTTAGAGCTAGCTAGCATAGCGTAAGCAATTAAATATTGCCTTAATATTGCTATCGAAGCAGTTGAAGGTAATAGGAGTTCATTAAAGGTAGTCCTGGCGTTCTTTTTCCAGCAACCGCCATTGGATTTTGCGTCCGACCATTGCTTTCAATTTTCAGTTCATGCTTCACATTGTCCGTGGAAACACCAGCTTAATCGCGACTCGACGCAATTTCGGGAAACAAGCACACGAGAATGAAGGTGACGCAATCCAGCATGTATGCTGCCACTCGTTATGCTGTACGATGTAAAGGTATTGCAGACAAAACATTGTTCAAACGCCATCCACGTGATCTCAACTTCTTTTTATGCCGTGGCCCCGCGACACACACCCCCTCCAACACCTCTCCAAAAAGAATAAGCCGAACCACAACTGCGTCGTCAAAGCCATTGCAGTGAATTATCTTCTTGATTTGCGAAGCAGCCAGCGGCGAGCCGAAAGCCCCAACGCCCCCCCCCCCCCCCCCCCCACCTCCGGCTAGCCCTCCTTCAAGGCCTGAATAAAGTTCTTTGTCTGTATGTTGTTGTTTATTACTTGACCACCTACGCGAAGGTAGCCTGCATAAGAGCCGTCTATTCCAAATTATAGTTTAAAATTTTGAAATCTGAGGTTTGCCAGTATAATCTCTCTCCGTAAAAGCACGTTAAAAACGAAAACATTCACGGCCACGCCACACAAAACCGAACGTGCCTTCAACGCACAAGACGGAGCCAGTTCAAGAGTGTAGTACATCACCCCCCCCCCTTTTTTTTTTTTCAGTACACATGCACATTATATCTTACGTATGTTTTTCTGTGAACATTACGCGTTTCTTTAGGGCAGTTTACCATTCTCCCGTAGTAGATTAGACAGTATTAGACAGACGGGCGGGAGGCTCCCCGACGCGCTGAGCTCGGAAGCAGCTTTGCAGCTGCTGTGCCAGTTGTCACGTGATCATAGGGGGCGGTGGCGAGCTTTTGGCTGGGCGGAGCCTACGCGCCACGACGTCGTTACAAGCGCCTCAGTATGTCGACGGCGCCTACTCCTGTTTACAAAAATGGAATAGGTCTATAGCAATACCCTCCTCTCTCCCCTCCCACTTGCAGTTGTTATTGTCAGGAAAACAAAAGTGACGTCATTTGCCACAGCCCATGAGGAAGCTCGGCTCGGAACTGCAGGGAAGAGATAGAACTCCCCCCGAACCATGTTGCATCCGGTTTGCTACCCTACACTGGGGGAGGGTAAGAAAAGGATCGAGAAAGGAAGAAGGGAGTGGGGAAGAGGAACGAAGGAAGCAAACAGAAAGAAAGAAGGCAGGGAGGTTAACCAGAAAGACTTCCGGTTGGCTACCCTACACTGGGGGAGGGTAAGAAAAGGATCGAGAAAGGAAGAAGGGAGTGGGGGAAGAGGAAGGAAGGAAGCAAACAGAAAGAAAGAAGGCAGGGAGGTTAACCAGAAAGACTTCCGGTTGGCTACCCTACACTGGGGGATTGGGGAAGGGCAATAGAAAGATGAGAAAGAGAGAGGAGGGAAGAGAAGCAAAAGAGAGAGAGAGAGGCAGCGGGGAAGAGAGTGCGGGGGAAGAGAGAAGTAATAGAAGAGAGGCTTGAGCACAAAAGAAAGCAAGATCAGATTACATTTTAATGAACCGGAGATTTTTCTTATTTTTGGTCGCTGTAGCTGGTGCTCCATCGACCAAAAAGTAAGAAAATAGCCTAGTCCCCTTAAGTCTAAGACCTCTCGGCGATAGGCGACACCGTCGTTCACAGCGCCACGCCGCGGCGGCGGCGGCGCGTTTCCGGCGTTAAATCCACATCCAGTCGTAGCCAGCCGAGTGAGGCCGCCAAGCCAAGCATGACGACAGGGCGCACCTGTTGGCACCGCTTACAAGGGATGGTCAGTGCGCGGTCGAGACGCCGCCGGACACGCTAGACGGCACGAACGAGTTCGACGTCCGCGAGACGTGCACGACCCTGTCCGGCCGCGTATCACCTAATTACGTATACACGGTCCAGTGCGTCTATGTGGAGTGGTTCTTGAACGCCCTTAACTGCACTGTTGTTACAACTACCCTGTGTGTGAAGAGGGGTGGAAAGGGTGCGCACCGTGAGATGTTGAATCACGTGAGCGTGCGACTCGGCGGAGCAACGGCAAAAGATAAGGCGTTACTATTTCAGAGACGAGTGGTTCTTATTCAAACTGATTTCGGGCTTGTCAGATACACGTGCTGATGTTTTCAATTCTGCACTTTGCAAACAATGTACTGACTAACTAAGGTACTTCAGAAAACAAGAAACGGAGAACGCGATATCGTAACATATAGAGAGCAGTTAAACCCCCTGAACATGGCACCAGTGAAAAAAAAAAGGTGGGTTGAGTGGCTAGAATGTTAATTCGTAGACATTGACTTCAATCCTTAATGCATGAATCGTAGGTTTCGATGTCATATAGATACGCAAAAATACAATGTTAGTACTGTCCCATTCCGGACATTCCTTGTCAGTAGATTAGTTTAACTTTGACTTTTCTTATCAACAAGACCAATCTATGAGGCCGAGCTTCCAAAAGCTAAACGTCAAAGTTTATGTCTTGAAAGACCCGTGACAACGCGGTAACCTGCGTGTTCCTTCTGCGGTGTACCCGCTTCTTTGATAACAAAGTAGTATGCATAGTATGCAAGCCAGACTACAGGCATTTACTTCGAGCAGACTGGGCAACCAACGACTACAATAAGTGACGATGACTGCACAGTACACTAAAAGCTGCCTCGCTTATTACTCAATCGCATTCAGCCATGAATGTTTACAGAACGAGGAAAGTCGTTGGAGCAAACGTTGCGACAAACTGCTTCTCTCAGCAACTGCTCAGGAGAGCTGTTGCTACTAGCTTGATGAAGACAGGTCCAACAGTAGAAACGTTGGCTACAGAAACGCTGCGTAACCAGCGACTTGTCATCGTATGAGGTCTACATACTGCCGCGCACTTCTTTCCTGTTACACGCATTCAACAATTTCATCTAGCTCTTTCCAGCGTTTTCGTGAAACAGTCGGCAGCTACTGCACGTAACTTCCACGCCAACTGCAGCCGCAGCAGGAGCACGGTCAACCAAAGCTCGCTCTCACGACAACGAAGGCCTAACCATATCGTGCACGTGTGCGCACAAGCGCACTGCTCATGCTCGTAGCCAGGGGCGTAGCCAGATATTTTTCGGGGGGGGGGGGGGGGGGGGTCGACCATACTTTATGTATGTTCGTGCATGCGTTTGTATGTGTGCGTGTATATATTCGCAAGCAAAACTGAAAAATTTCGGGGGGAGTTCGAATCCCCGCAATCCCCCCCCCCCCCCCCCCTTGGCTACGCCGCTGCTGGTAACTATGGAACGCGACGGCGTGCTTCTTCGAGAACTCAACGTAATCGTTAGGAAACGACATATAAAACGGAAAAACAAACACCAGATTTCAGCCAGTTCCACGTCGTGAAAACCTTCAGGCAGCGAGCGCGGGAATGTTCGTGATTGGCTCACCAGATCACGTGCATCATCATCATCGTTATCATAATCTTGTGCATCATTATCAATATCGTTTCAGGCATCATCATAATCATTTCAAGCATCATCACCATCGCTTAGCATCGTCGTTCTTTCATTTTATTTATTTCTTTACTCGCTCCCCCCTCTGACCGCGTGACCTACGTGACTACTACTACTACTACTACTACTACTCATATTTGAAGATAAACAGCGCACAGAAAACGAAGACAAAGGAAGAGAAGGGATCGACACACACAGCGCTGCACTCACAACTGGAAGTTTATTGAAAGGAAACAGGCGCTTAAATGTGAAAACTAGAGACTAGAGGAAGCAGGGTTCCCACCTAACGTACTTGTGGCTGTTTGCGATAAGTTAGTTAGTCTTTTAAAAGGACGTGTTGCAAGAAAACCCAATGTTGAAGGGGAAAAAAAAGAAGTACGCTGTCATTCCGTATATGCATAAACTTGCACATGGGTTAAAAAATGTTGGTTCCCGCTACGGAGTTGATGTTGTTTTTCAGGGCACCCAATAAATTGGGAAAAAATCTGCGCTTTGGTATCGAAAAAGCTAGAGAAAAATGATAAACCTGATGCAAAGAAGTGTGCGGTAAACCATAGAAACAAGTATGTTCCTTGTGCAATGGGGGTGGTGTATCGCATTCCTTTATCTTGTGGCCTTTATTATATTGGACAGACGGGCCGCTGTATCAATAAGAGGTTGCGGGAGCACTATCTCTCTTTGCATAACGGCTCGCCTTCCCATTTGGCAGCGCACTGCGCCACGTGTGGGTGCACACCTGTTCTTTCTAACACTGTTATTATTTTCAAACACCATGATCAATTCACTCGTGAAGTCTCTGAAGCTTTTCATATTAACAAGTCACGTGATACTTGCGTAAGCCAAACCTCGGTGGCATTGCACAAAAAAAGAGTTTACATTTATTGACGAGCGTATCACTTAATCACCTTGTTCCTCACTTGTCATGCGCGTTTTTTTTTTTTTTTTTTCACATTTAAGCGCCTGTTTCCTTTCAATAAACTTCCAGTTGTGAGTGCAGCGCTGTGTGTGTCGATCCCTTCTCTTCCTTTGTCTTCGTTTTCTGTGCGCTGTTTATCTTCAAATATGAATACGCACCAACTCGCCCAACTAGCTGTTTTGTTACTACTACTACTACTACTACTACTACTACTGCTACTGCTACTACTACTGCTACTACTACTACTACTACGACGACGACGACGACGACGACGACGACGACGACGACGACGGCTTCGTTGTAAAGATGCATCTTAGAGGTAGTGGGCTTGACAAAGCAAAGGCAAGAAGCGAAATTAGTCCAACAAGCGACGTCGATCCAGTGGAAACAGTGCACCGGCATACCCCCCCCCCCTTTACTTTCTTTCTTTTCTGGAGTAAGTGGAGAAGGTATAATCAAAGACAAGTGACGCGGGGAGGTGGAGAGGTATCAGAGCGGGGCGGAGTCCGGCAGCTGCCAAGGCGAGAGCAGTTCGCGTGCCTCGAAGGGCACGTCCGCTACCAAGGCCGAGCGGTCGGCCTTAAATGATCGCCGGGTCAGTCAGTCGGTCAAGCGGTGACGACAGGTTGCTGCAACGCAGCTGCCGAGCGGAGAGCGTACGCTTTTCGCAACCTGCTGGCCAGATTAAGAGACAACACTCGACCGGGGCTTTGAGCTGCATTCGTAAACCGTGCTTCGGCAGTGAGGAAACAGCTACATTTGCCGCGATAGCAAACTCCGCAAGCGAGAAAAAGACAGGGGGAGAAATTATTAAATCTGAAGATAGGCGGCAATTCCCAACTGAGTTCGAGTTCAGACTTCAACGTGAAGGCAAAAATCTAAATACAGCTATTTGTTTGGGGATATGAGAGACGCTAGCATGCAAAAATCCCAAAGCTCTAGTTTCATTTCTTGCCCTTGGGGAATTTATTTATTTACTAATTTACTTTCAATACTGCCAGTACCTAGAGAGAGACTATAGCGGGCGGGTACTTTGCTAAAATGTGAACGTACAACGTGATGCGGGATATTCCATAGATAACACACGCACAGTGAATACGAGAAGGAGATACATTATACATTCGTCTCCGAACGTTTCAGTTTAAAGAACGAGGAATCATACATCTACTCAGCAGTATACTTTAAAGCAACCTAAGAAAAGGATACACACTCTTGTGTAATAATAATTGATTGGGTTTAGCGTCCCAAAACCACGATATGATTATGAGAGACGCCGCAGTGGAGGGCTACGGAAATTTCGACCACCTGGGGTCACCTAAATGCACCTAAATCTAGGTACACGGGCCTCAAGCATTTTCGCTTCCAGCGAGAGTGCGACCGCCGAAGCCGGGATTCGATCCCACGACCTGTGGGTCAGCAGCTGAGCACTATAACCACTACACCACTGTGGCAGGTTGCACGCTCTTGAGTAACTCGAGAGACAATGATGACAGTTCTGTGCAGTGCGCAGAAGGGTGTCGAGAAAGTACAAGTCCGGCACGAGCGAGCATCACGCCGACTCGGCTCTTCCAAGTTCAAAAGAGTGGTAAGCTATGGGCTAGCTGCTATGGATGCATAGTAATAATTAACAGCCCCGCGAAAAGAACGAGAGACAAAAGGAGGAGAACTAAACAGGACAAGCGCTCACTGCCAACTGAAACATTTACTGCGCATAACGCATGCTTAAGGAACAAAACTGCATACCACGTGTACATGAGGGGCCGGATCGAAAACAACATAAGAAAAAAAACAGGATACAAAAAAACAGCGCTTGTCCTGTTTAGTTCTTCTCCTTGTGTCTCTCGTTCTTTTCGCGCTGTTAATTATTACTGTCCTCCAAGTTAATGCACGAGGTTGCGCACCGCGTGCGAGAAATGTGCCGGACGAGTGCAACACGGAACAGTCTGCGAAGAAGGCTCGAGTTCAAGACAGCAAACGGTAGGAAAACAAGAACAAATGTAAAAGAGAGCTAAAGAACGGCTGAAGAAACGACGTGCATACTGTAGGTTTTCTTTCTTTCTTTTTTTTTTCTTGTACCACTCGTAACGGGGCTGCCCACTCAAGCAAAAAAGAACGTTCGCCAAAAGTGCCGTCAATGAGTGAGCACCGTTTCAAATGGTAGCGAGCGTGGAAGCCGGGCGGCTTGCGCGAGCTGCGCTTACCGCTGCGTCTCTTTCAAGATGAGTTTCGGCGTTAATTAGCCTAGTGTCATCGGTGCTCGTCACTTGTGACTCACTGGCAGGGCGTTCTGTCTTCTTGCCACAGCTTGTCGAACATTCACGCGCGGTGGTTCTGCGGCGAAACCTGTGTTCTCAGTTGCTCTTCACTGCTGTCACGTGACCGTACGGTTAGCATATGAAAACAATGAAGAAAGCAGGTGAAGAACTCACAGGGTCGCTTTTGATTGATAATAAAAAAATCATGCCGTATCCACGAAGTGAATGATGATGAGTGGGCGAAGCTCCGGAGGTAATCTGGTAAACCGTCAATCCCCGTAAATTTTGCCCACTCGATCATCATACAAAGACCTGACACACAAACGCGGGTGTGTTTCATTATTTACATATTGATAAAGTATATACACATTGTTTTATTATTTACATATGGGATAGATGATGATTTTGTTCAAGACAGACAGACAGACACAGAACTTTATTGGGGTCCTGAGAAACGTTACTCCATTAGAGCAACGCCGCGGGCCGCTCCCACGTTGGGACGGGGAGGCCTGGCCTCACCGCCGCATCATGGGCTCTCTGGACAGCCCGTAGTTGTGGAAGTAGCTCAGAACCTCGTAAGGCAGAGTCAGCTCTACGGACCACAAGGAGGGGGGTTCCCCTGATTTTGTTTTCCTCATCAGCGTCATCGTCATCGTTATCACGTGTAGTGGGTACATTCCACTATACTGAAACGCGCTTATTCTTCATGGTCATCAGGCGTCATCGTCATCTTTATCACGTGGAGTGGGTACATTCTACTATAAGTGGCTACCTACTACTACTACTACTACATACTACAAAGGAGGGACAGACCCACACCCTAAGGAGCTTCGCCCTTAATATCTGGGGTTTTACATCTCAAAACCACGATATGATTATGAGGGACGGCGCCGTAGTGGAGGGCTCCGGAAATTTCGACCACCTGGGGTTCTTTAACGTATACACTCACATCGCATAGTACACGGGCCTCTACGACTTTGCCTCCACCGAAATGCGACCGGGATCGAACCCGCGACCTTCTGATCAGCAGGGGTCTCTTTGAATTCGCCTAAGATGACTCGAAGGCGAAAGTTATCATCTTGTTTTTCTTTTCAGTTGATGTATATAGATCCATGTCACGTCATGATGACGCGGCAAAATTTGGCCCTTTTGACGTCAAGATGACGTCACGTACGACGTAATGCTGTGATGTGACGTCACGAAGCAGTAATCTCTGATCAAGTGACTTTTTGCAACGTACATGTTGACGCCGCTGACGATCACATTACGTGTTTGATGAGGCATTTGAAGCTTTCGCTTAAAGCAGGGGTCGGCCGCACGCGGCCCGCGTGGCAGTATTATGTGGCCCTCAGCACGACGTCGGACCCCCCTTCGCCCTTCCTCTTGCCACTTCCTATCTCCAGGCCGACATGGCAGTTTTGACCTAAACTGGGATTGTCGCTGAAAATAAACATGATTGTTAATTCAGTTTTACAAATTAGTGTCAATTCGCCGAATTTTTACGCTTTGCCTGCAAATGCCCTCCCTCCCCCCTCCCCCTCCCTCCTCCCCCCCCCCCCCCCCCCCGTGAATTTTCCGTGAGGCCCCTGGCTATGTCGGCTTCATTCAACTTGGCTCTCCACCTCAAAAGGTTGCCGACCCCTAGCTTAAAGGAACACTAAAGTGAAACAAAAAATTAGTTTCGACTGATAAATTGTACTCCGAAAACTCTACATTGATTCACTCGAACACGATAGGTTCATTGATGGATCAGAAAATCAATGTGAAAAGCTTCAGTTTTAAATTTCTCGCCGAAAATCTCCCATGGTGCCGTCACGGATTTCAGTGTCTTTTCGCATTTTGGCCACATTGGTTCTAAGAAATTTGCTGAAACTTATTACGTTAAGTCTCTGGCTACCTCAGAAGACAATGTACTTCATCTTTACCAGTAAGGAACTTCGTAAGCCCCAGTAGACACCGTCAAAAGCTGTGATGTCATAGTGACTGGTGCGGAAACTTCGTGACCACACGCATTTTCTTTTTCAGTGTTTTCTCGCTTATCAAGCGTCTTCTCGCAGAAAGCGTGGTGTTTTTCGTGTCATGAAGGAATAATATACTGACACGAGAAAAATCGGTTTTTCTCCTTAATGTCCCTTTAATAATAATATTAATAAATTCTGGGGTTCTACACGCCAAAACCGTAATCACAATACAATTACGAAAGTAGCCGCAGTGTTGGTCTTCAGGTTGATTTTGACCCCCTCGGCTTCTTTAACTTGCATCTAAATTAATTTACACGGCTGTTTTCTTTATTTTCTTTGTGCATTTGACCCACATCGAAACACGGCCACCGCGGCCGAGAATCGAACCCGCGGCTTCATGTTTAACAGCGCAACGCCATAGCCACCTACAGTTTAGCTACAATGCCGGTTAACTCGGGAAGTAAGCAATGAAAAACGAAATAAATCATCGAAGGAACGAAAGAACTGGTATCTGTCGATGTTGAAGAACCGCAATAAGCGAAGCCAATCCAGCGCTTTAAGGGTACACTAAAGGGCCAAACGATTTTTCGCGTATTAGTTAAGTACAATGTCACAATCCCGAAAACACCCCTCTTACAGCGACACGACGCTTGGTACGCGAGAAAACACCCGAAAAGACAATGCGGGTGGAGACGTCACCTTGAGATTCCCGCACCAAACACCGTGACGTCATAGATTTTGAAGGCATCTACTGAGTCCTGCGTAGCTTCTAACCGATAACAATGAAGTACATCGTCATCTGTGGGTGCGATAGACCTAGCATACGAAGTTTCAGAAAATTTCATCGAGCCGAAATACGAAAAATACATTTGGAGTTTCTCAAGTCACGCGCGCAGATATCGGCGCCAAATTTAAAAATAAAACTTCAACCTTGATTTTCTCCGCTAATGATGAACTTATTATAGTGAAACATATTGCATTAGAGTTCTCAGAGTGCGGTTTGTCAATCTAAACCAAGTCATTGTTTCGCTTTAGTGTCCCTTTAAGATAAGCACTTCCACTTCAATCACCCCGGTCGAGTTGCCTACCTTTGGTTGGCCACCTAAAGGTTCAATAACTCGGGAATGCAAGCCGGTACCCGCACCCAACACTCGGGCGTGCTCCTTAGGAATGTCCCCGCATTGTATACGTCACAAGAATGCGCATTCCAGAAACGTTTCGTCATCCCTCTTACAGGAAAGTGTTTTCTTGAACCACCTCCAGGTGAAGCCGTTGAGCAGACGGAATCCCCGTTACACCTTTGTATTTTCCTCTATCGCTCGGGCTCGTGAGTTTCACTCAAACATACACTTAAACAAACACACCAAAAGCTCCAGAAACGACCTTCACTGCTAGCCGCCACATGAGAGTGTCTGACAGACAACCCCGCTATCTTTACAATCCGCGCACCCCCCGCCAACACGCCAGCGATTTCATCGAATCAAACAAATAGAAAATACGCACAGCGCGTGCGTTCGACGGGTGGACACCCCACGGAAAGGAGGAGGAAAACTTGGATGGTGGGAAAGGAGAAATAAATAGGGTGAGGGTAAGAGCGGGTGGGTGTGTGCCGGGTGGGCACTCAGACGGCGTGGCGCCGTCACACCTGGTCGGAGGGGGGAAGACCGGAAGGCGAGGGCGACGGAGAGTGAGAAATGAGGGAGAGAGGCCCTTCGGCCAGGCGCTGCCACAATGGCAAGAGAGCGTGAAAAACTCGATTGTTGGAACGGGCGTCTGGAATAGAGGGGGGGAAGAGGGTAGTCGAGGTAGAACAGACTGAGGTGAAAAAAAAAGGGGGGGGGGGGGGGGGGCGGAGAAAATAAATATAAACAAAGTTCAATTTTGCATCGAAGAGAATCAATGCAGACACCGCCGAACAGAGGGAAAGGAGGCGCTGGCATTGAGGGAAAGGGAGCTTGTTTGCACGCCAGTTGTACTTTATTAAGGAGAAAGAGGGAGAGTGTGTGACTTAGTGTGTGTATGTGACGTCCGCTTTAGTTGTTGCCGGCGCATGCTCAGTCCTGTCTCCCCGCGCTAGTTATAAACGCGCCCTGCGTCTGCACCCTGGCCCGCAAATCTTGCACGTATGCAGATGCTGCGTACAGGGATGACGTCCCCATTTCCTGTCCTCCTCTACTTCACTGCAGCCGCCATGCTGAAGAGGAGTTGGGGGAGAGGGATAACATTTAGTTCAATATACGTACTCCTATTCCTCCGAGCAGCTGATTCACTACGCACTCAAACTCGCGAGCCAGAAAGCCCAACCTCCCTACCCCCCCCCCCCCCCTCTCTTGCCAATCATGCCCATTTTCGTGCGGCTTCATAAAACGCGGGAGTCTGGCTCTATTCCCCCCGAACAGCTGATTCGAGCGCCTCTGAGGTATGTAA
>JALIZH010000330.1:0-16573 GCA_030522465.1 Rhipicephalus appendiculatus
AGAAATGCAGCCGTCGAAGGATTAGGATTAGGATGTTGTAGGTTGCCGGCGGATCTAGCCTTGCGAAGGTGCGCCTGACGCATGCGTATTTGCATGGACCATTTACCAATAATCGAAGCTCTCTGCATCGAGGCCTTATCGGCGATCAGTCGTTAATGATGCTGCAATCCGGTCTTTTTATCGAGGTCACCTGTTACTTCACGTGGCCACATTTCATCGTTGCCTGGATCTGAAAGCACGATATTTTTGTTGCTTGTAGCAAGTGAAGTGTTGCGCTGCTAGGCACGTGCATAAAGGTCCCGCTCCCGGAACGGAGCAAGGAAAAAGTTAGGAGGGAGCGCTGCGCAGTGCGATAGAAAGAAAGAAAGTAGTAGGCCTGGTACGCACACTTTCCCAGTAGGGAATGGACATCTGATTTTTCTTCCCTTCTCCTTGTAATGTCAATAAAAACAGACAGTGACGGAGAAACAATTAATTCCAAATTCAAGTGTCGGCTTAATCACCATCACCATTCCATTGCGATTCTGGGGCCAAATTCGCAAAGCATTTTTTTGTTCAAAAGTGTTATGCATGACTGGCCGACTTCAGTCACTAACAATATACCCAACTTTATACTTGGCGCTTATTATTTTTTTTTTTTGACGAACTGTTTCCTTCTTAAGAACAAAGAGTTTCTTGCGAATACAGGCCTAGGACCCATGTTCACCAAGACGTCTTGCGCTAGAATTGCTCTTAAACAATTTTCAGGCAATCGTAACGCTGGACATATCACTAAGGTTGAGTTTTGGGCTAGTTGGTGCAGCATAATTTCAATGTTTCACAACGCATGCAACCAGTACGAACGAAGAGGAGACACACTGAGCGCTGACATATCACTAGCGAAGCCTCTTGTTCATTTTTTTAACGCGATAGCGTTAAAGAGCTCGTTTCGCAGAAATTCCGGCGTCGGCGTCGGCGTTGGCGTCGGCGTCGTTGGTTGTGAGCGAAAAATAATCTTGTCCGTGACCGAAAAATCATCATCTTGTCCGTGACCGAAAATTCATCATCTTCTCCGTGACCGAAAAATCGAGAAAGATGCAAATAAAATAAATAATAAAAATTTTCGGGTCCGAGTGAGGATCGAACCCGGGTCATCTGCGTGGCATGCAGGTGTTCTACCACACAGCCATGCCTCCGCTTTCAAATACTGTGAAAATAACTTCCTCTGCTTGGAAATGCAGTGAAAAGAACTTCCATGCTTCGCAAACGCAAGCGTCCTTTATATAGGCGTCGCAATATAACATGTAATATCCCAGGAATATTGCGTGGTACAAGCGTACATTGCCATCGGGCGTCAGAATATGTGACTATCATAACGATTCCATAGTTTAAAGCCAGCCACCCATTACAAACGGCACACACCTCACTGCGCGTATTCCCTTAACACCACGTAGTGGGTGCATAGCAAGTTCGAAAACATTTCCCACATTTGCCGCGCATAATTTCTCCTGGTTTAAAGCATACTACCAATTACAAAGTATGCAATAAGTGATTGAAGTACGCATTAGGGACGGGATATCGCTATCGCGTTCAACTCTTAAAGGCGAAGCTTAGGGGTCCCCCAATTTTCTGTCACGCAACGCTCCTACACTTTTTTTTTTCACACGTCTACTTTAATCTCGGCTTTCCTTCACATCTTTATTTCCCTTTCCCCCCTCCCCTTAGTGCAGGGTAGCAAACCGGATGCTACGATGCTGATTTACCTCCCTGCCCTTCTCTCATATCATTCTCTCTCTCTCATTAGCGAAGCCGGCCATCCAATAGTAATGATCCGGTAAGAACAGAAAGCTTTAGGGTTCGGCCCCTGGTGAAGAATTCGCAAGCTTTTTTCCTATCATAAGGGCCCTCGCCTTTACGTGCCTGCGTGTTTTAACGACGAAGCTTTTCTTAGTCGCGGTTTTCATGTCCGGGATTCGTGGTAACACTGGTGGGCATCATAAACGGGTATGCGCCACAGACATTGGGTAAATCCCACTATTCACCACTGTCCACTAAAAATGAAGACAACAGTTAGCCCAACAAGCGGGTATGTGCACAGAAATATGCGCGGCCTATCAGAAAACTATCATCATCGTAAACGCGTACGTGCCACAGAAATAGCGTAAGTCCCACTGCGCAGTCCGACCAGAATGAACTCGTACCAACTCGCCCAACTCTCCACGCTGCTTAAATCCCACTACACACAACTTCCACTAACAAGGCAGAAGGTAACAGCTAGCCCAACAAATGGCGTGCGCGTTACCATGGTCACACCAAGGGCACGTGATAGTTCGTGGTTATAAAAAGTGGTAGCTATTCGCCTGGTGTGCGACCGATGGCGGCGCTGCGAACCGCGCCTGTATGACGTCAGAGCGGGGATTCGCGCGCTTTCGTCTGCTACGTAGGCCCAGGCGCCGTGTAGAAACCACAGTTGTGGTAAAACTCAACGAAGAAGCACTTCAGTTGGTTATCTTGTGTATGGTGGCTACCGACGCTGTTCGAACAACCATGGGTCTCCGCCTTCGACGTTCATTTTAGAAGCAAAGCTCTTTGTTTGCCAGAACTGCGGCCGCTTGTTTCCGCGGCGAGTGCTGCGCAATGGTGAAGTACTGTTTTGTGCCTCAGTGTACATCGTCTGCTCGTGAAAAGGGCGTTCGCTTTCACAACTATCCTAAGGACCCGAAGCTAAACAAAAAGTGGATAGTCGATCTCAGAATGGGAAAGAGCCCCACGCCTTCATCGACCGTGCGCAGCAAGCACTTCGCTGACAGTGACTTCTGCTACCCACCGTACGCGCCACTCTTGGGTAAGCTTGTAACCATGTTTGAGTGCCTCGCCAGTACTTTAGCCATTTATTGCACGCAGGCTATAAGCATAGGCGACTTACACTAGGTGCAGTGCCGTTCCAAAACGTGCCGCGAAGGCCCTAGACAAGGAGCCGACGACGCGGCCTCCGAATCGCCTCGCAGGTAAGCGCGCCTCGTGAGCGCAGCAGAGCGGCGTAGGTTGTCTGAGACAACGGCGGCATTTGGATCATGTACGCACTGTACATACGTATTTTACTCATGAAGACAAACGCGCGCCTAGCGGACTGATTATCATAAATTCATAAGCGAAACCTGCTGCCGCTGTTTTGTGCACATTCTCTAACGGTTTTCACCTGAGGCAGCGCAGATACTTTTTTAAAAAGCGGAGCTCTTTAAGCTTTTCCTTATGTCACGTGCGTGAACAGAAACCAGCTTGCCTTTGCCTCACTGCGTTCTATGTCACGTTACACGTAGATATTGCCTCACCCTGCTTTGCACGAACAGCGAGCATTCGCCACTTCACTGCCGTCGATCACGACGGAGACGTTGTGTGGTGGGCTCGCAACTCTACTTGTTTGCAGGACGAGCGCCTCGATGATTGATTGATTGATTGATTGATTGATTGATTGATTGATTGATTGATTGATTGATTGATTGATTGATTGATTGATTGATTGATTGATTGATTGATTGATTGATTGATTGATTGATTGATTGAAATGCATTTTATTGGCGCTTGTGCGCGCGTGTTGCTGCGGTGTTGCTCCGTGGAGCCGCTTAGCTATTAGCCTATTACTCACTATTGGTGACCCTTCGGTAACGTCAATGGGTATTTTCATACAGCCCTGAAACCGTTCGATGTTGGATCTTGGGGGAAGTCGATGAGCGACCGCTATACAGAGATCCGTGGCAGCCGCCGGTGTTTCGGAACTCACTGAATAAGTCCCTTCGTAAAGCGATCAGGAGTTCTTTTGCGTGTTGCGGCGCAAATGTGGCTTACCTGCATATAGTTCGAACACCGTTCGAGGACCTTAAGCGAAAAGTTAAACTTGACAATCATTGTCACTGCTTTGCTCTTTGTTGCTCTTTATTTCTATTTTTTAAACTTTGGTTCACTGCAACTCGTGTACCGCAGTCCGGCCGTTGCTAATATATGAAATTCGAAAGCTTGACTTCAAAGCCACCAGAGGTCTTGTCTAAAATGGCTAAATGGTTTCTTGAACGAAATGAAAGGAATAAATCAAGGCATCCGTATATTTCTTTTTTAATGTTAAATAAAATCATAGGCTGATAGATAATGATGACAAGGAAAGCTTGGGCAAGTTCTTTGTAGTTTTTATTTTAAATGGAATAACTATAAGATAAAGGGAAAATAAATTAAAGTGGGCGAAAAAAGAAAACGACTCACTACCGGTTTGAACGAACCTACAACCTTCGCATTACGCAGTTTCTTGTCACTTGAAAAATATTTGCTTCTTGCAGGAAGATTTCTGACATCTTCCTAATTATCATATCATGCCCGGCAGTAGCAACGTGAAAACGCGATGGGTTGCGGAAGATCTTAATTCGATGTGACCCTTCCTGTCTAATTTGGTTGGACTTCATTCTTTTCCCTCTCGCTCTTCTGTCATAAATATCATCTCTAAATCATGTCTCCTGAGCGATATGCACTAAGAACAAGAAACTGTCCTCGATGCAGTTCAGCCAAAATCTCCCTGAAGGAGGCACTTTCTCTCGATTATTTAATAAGTTATTCGAGAAATGTTCTCACTGGGGGATCGATCTCCCAAAGCCCCTTCGGAAATGCTCTTTAGACCATTTTCTCGATCCCAAAAGTGCGAAGTTTGCGAAATGGAGCTTCGGCTGCGGCACGCGTACGAGCCGAGCCGGCAACACTGGCGAGAGAAGAGAAGTCCCACGCGAGCTTCTGCACGTTTTACTTGCGTTCACTCTCGAGGCATAATCGCCTTAATATTTAAAGCCCCTCGGAGGAAAGAAAGGGGTTTTTAAAACTCGCCCGAAAACGGGCGTAGAAAACGGGGCACTCGCCTCCGGCACGGCGCCGCGGGCACAGAACGGCAGCCATAACAATTAACAACGACAAAACCTAATTATCCGGGCGCCAGGGGCACTTCTGAGCTTGTGCAAGCACCCCCGCGCTTTTCCTCAATCCCCATCCCCTCTGGCGCACACACGCGCACATACACTTGGCGCCCCTTTCTTTAGGGCTAGCGAACTGCCTCTACAACGAGCTTTCTTCTTTCATGGCAACTGCTCGTCTTCGGGACAGGCCTACCAAGTACAAGCAACAAAGGAGGCGGCTGCTCGCGTGCAGGAGGAGGAGCGACGGGGGTGGCTCTGGGGCGTTACGGCCGCGATAACTTGCTCCTCCGCCGAGCAAGCAGATCCTGCGGAGAAGCAGCAGAAGCAGGCGCAGCTGTAGTAGCTACTATTACACCGGCTCGGCTGTGCAGCCTTTGAGGAGGCGCTCAAATTTTTGCAGCCGAGGCCTTCTTCTTTTGCGCCGGCGCGCGTGGCGGAACGGCCTCGAAATTTCATTAGAACGCGCGAGGCACGGGGCCCTTCAAAAGGAATACTTATCAAAAACTTAACTCGGAATCTCAGTTAATCCAATTACAGCCAACGTCGCCAGAGAAGAGAAGAGCGCGGATATTCTTCAGAGGAGCTGCCGCTCGGGCGTCTGTTGCTGCTTCGCCCGTCGACGTTTCTCCTACGGGTTAACGGGTTTCCCTTCCCCTTCCTTCTTCTATTGCTTGCGTGGCTCGGAGCTAGGCAGTGAAGCGGCGTTCGTTAAACTTGCTGCTGCTCTTCGGATGGGTGCGGAGTTGCGGACTTTCCCTCGCCGATCAACCCTACACGTGCGCCTAGAACGAACCCACGGCCTTTCGCCCACCTAAGGACTACCCTTCCCGCTTAAGCATAAGCGCCTCCCCTTCGCCAACCACGTGACATCGTCTCCGATGCGTTCAGCAGTTTTCGCGGCGGGTCGCTTTGTATCCTCCGCTGAATCGCTACGCGACTCACTCCTACCCGACACTCTCTCGCTCTCTTTTCACGAGAGTGCGATTTTCTTCGTAAACCCGGGGGGCATCTTGGTTTTTCCCTGAAACTTACAAAATTTTCTTCGCCAGTCGCGTGAAAGGCTCTGTTCTGTGGCACGCGCTCGCGCGCGAGCGCCGTACAATAAAAAAAGAATACTGTTTAAACTAAGAGCGCGTGCACGCCGTTTTGAAATTAACTTAGCGCCATATCGCGTTAGCACCGAAAATCCCCCGGCAAATTTGATTACGCATAATTCCCGTTGAAGTTTGCCCTCCGCCCCTTATATACCGGCTTGTTTATTCTGGCGCCGATGTTCCGACAGCAACAGCGAACTGACTTTGCCCAAGAGGCTTTCGCTGAGGAGACCGACGAGTGTGCAGTGCAAGGAGTTTACTGAGGTTCAAAGGGAGCCGACGGGATGCACGCGAAATTGGTAATTGGACACCTATAACGTAGTCGGAGCGATACTCACTGACAGCCATGAATAAACAAAACAGCGACCACATTCCATGCGTACTTCATTTTGATTGAAATTGATCAGTACTACCAGGTGTTACGTCACGCACGCTAAAGAAGGAAGGGAAATGGATCAAGGGTCCCGTTTTAGTAAGACACAATGATATGAAGCCAAGGAAAAAGCAGTAGTAGCAGTGGTAGAAGTAGTAGTAGTAGTAGATATGAAGCCCCTTTTTGGAAAGGCAAATAAAAATTAACAAATACCATACTGATCATAATTTCAAGGTAGATTTAGATACATTAATGGTGGTTAGGACTAACACCTTAAGTTAGGCCCTTTTTTTGTTTTTCTCTTCTTATCTTCACTATTTACTCTTGATGCTCAGCAGTTGGTTGCACTCATATACAGGGTGCTTCACCTGTCTCTTGCTAGAGTTTAAAAACATGCCGGCGAACTCTCTCAAAACGCGACCAAGCGCATGTTGTCGAGTATTGCCTGTAGTACGTCACGCTAATTTTTGTGTTTTTGTGACTGCCTAAATTAAGCATGTTTAATCAACTAACCTTTGAAGCAACCAAGCTTGGCAAAAAATTTCAGTGGGAAAGTTGCAGATCAGTTTGTTAAACTTCCGATTAGGCACGTTTTATCTTTCCATCGATTAAGCATTAGTGTTTTTCTGCTTAATACAAAAGCCCGCTATATACCAAATGATACCACTTGACATACCCGCTTGCCCACCTATGCGCGCTGTAATTACAGTGCTCCCTAACGTTCCGCGTTCAAACGATATGCTTCTCACGTGGTGGTTCAAGACAACGATAAGCAGACGTAGCGGTTATCGCTTGTTTTGCCACTAGCCAAACGTGCGTCATCGCACAGCCACCGCCATCGTCGCTGCCCTGTCAAGGGAGCACACTTGGCCAAATGTCATGGTCCTTTTCACGCGGAACGCTATGGAAGCCTGCATATCACTGCTCGCATAAGCGCACAAGCGGGCGTGTCATGTGTTTTTTTTTTCGTTTTTTTTTTTCGTGTACTTCTCTATTGAGCAGGGAAACAGTAATACTTAAAAGATAGTACTTATAAGATAGAAAGTTAAAAAAGTGTCTAACCGGACATTTTGCTGACTGATCCACACCTTTCTCATTGGGATTTTTTCCCCGCTTCGTTGCTTCAAAAGTTAATTAATTAAACAAACATAAATAAGCAATTAAAAAGAACACAAATATAGTGTGACGTACTCCGGGCTGCAGTTAGCACAATGCATTTGGTAGCGTCTTCATAGTGCGTCGGCATATTTTTAAACTCCGGCTAGATATAGTTGGGGCACTCTGTATACAACCCGACAGACAAGTGGCCAGAAGCTAAGAATCATGTTAAGGCAGTATACGATGCTCACTGAGGCATCGCTGAGACCTCAGCGATCCATTCTTGAAATATAAAGCGTCGATTCGTCCGATGAACAGACACCTGTAAAACAGGCTTCCTTACAATATTAACGTTTTTGCTAGGAAGCCTGCTTCTGGATTACCTTTGTTTGCAGGCAACTCCGTCCACTGTATGTTGATTCATTTTAGTGCTGAATTTTCATTGCCGAAGTGGCCACCAATATATTCTCGACCATTGGTATAGCAAAAAAAAAAAAAAAGAAAAACCAGGTGCCAAGGAGTATGAACTATGAAGTACCATTCTAAACTGCTTCTAAAGATGTCCTGGTGTCTGAACATGATCCACTAAAGCAGCGAAAGAGCAAGCGGAAACCTTAATATTCTCAGTGCCGAGAATACACGTTCCTCAAGAGCTAAATGTCTTTATTAAAAAGTATTTCCTGGGGCTTCTGGTTTATTGCGCCTGTCTTGCCGAAGAACGCAGCGAGTGATTCTCCCGGATGTGTGACCGTACTATCGGACGTATAGAGAGAGAGAGAGATGGGATGCGGAAATGCAGGGAGGTTAACCGGAAAAACAAATATCTGGTTGGCTACTCTGCACTGGGGAAGGGGCAAGGGGAGACAGAAAAGTAAGGATGAGAGGAATGAGAGAGGGAGCGAGGGAAGCAGAAACACACACACAAACACAGGAGTGTCACAAGCGTTCAACGAGGTGGGTCGCTCGCAGGAACTTTAACAGCGCCTTCGTCGCTTTCAGGCGTGAAGGCTCGATCTTCCCGGCATTTCAAGATTGTCTTCTCAGAAAGGGGCTGGTCGTCGAGTCGCGCGAACACTGCTGCGAGAGACTGTCTCTGAGAGCTGTACTGAGGGCACTGACATAAAACATGTGCAATGGTTTCATCAGTACCGCAATGTTCATATGCAGCACTGTCTGCCCATCCGATGCGGCAAGCAAAGGCGTTCGTAAACGACACCCCAAGCTACCATGCGGCAGAGAACAGTGGTCTCAGAACGGGGTAGGCCAGATGGAAGTGCAAGTCGTAGACACGGATCCAGGCTGTGAAGACGAGTGTGGAGAAAACTGGGCGTGTTCCACATAGACCTTGTGACATCATGCGCGAGCATATTAATCTTTGCTGCTGCGTCGCTTCTTGATAGTAGGAATAGGTTCCATCTCCCCATTTTCATGAGCATTCTTAGCTGCGTCGTCGGCATTCTCGTTACTAGTGATGCCGCAGTGACCTGGTAACCATTGAAAAGTTACGTCGTGCCCCTTGTCTATTAGCTGGTGGTATAGTTGTCGTATTTCCAGCACCAATTGGTCTTGAGGCCCACGACGTAGAGCAGTTCGAAGACACTGGAGAGCTGGTTTCGAATCGGTAAAAATAGTCCACTTTAGTGGCACTTCTCGGTCGATCCTGCGGAGTGCGCTGCGGAGTGCCGCGAGCTCCACGGCTGTCGATGTCGTCTTGTGTGGCGTTCGGAACTCGATGCTTTCGGCCTTTGCTGGGAAGATCACAGCTCCTGCAGATCCTCCAAGAGTTGTCGAGCCGTCCGTGTAAAGTTTAACATGGTCTTTATATTCTTCGTGCAGCATGAGTAGAGTCAACTGCTTCAGAGCTGGCGACGAGAGCTCCGCCTCTCGTCGGATCACGAGATACAAAGAAAAAGCTCAAAATCCCCCCTGTTTTGGCGTGTAGCCTTGAATACAGATTTCCAAGCCGTTATAAAAGGGGCTAAAAACATATCACGTGCAGTTAGACGGAATAAATTCGCAAGCTGCTGGGAAATTCAAAGCTTGCTCAGGCTTAGTGCTCTCTATACTTTTGACGCCAACTGTACGTGGACGGCAGACGATTTCGTAACAAAAAGATATCTCGTCCAAGTTTCGTGCGCTTACGAATAACCACGTGCACCTCCAGTTTGACTCGCGTCGGCACCTCGCTCGTCAATATTTCCCATCTTATCTTTTCGGTGTCTCCCATTGAGAGTATGTTTTCATATCGACGACGTCGCTGATTCTAACCGAAATAGTAAAAACCCAATACGACGCTCACGAGAGGGGTCTGCACTATCTGACAATTGTCAAGTATGGAGGCTCTGCCTTGACTTTTTTTTTTTTTGCTTGGTTGCTTTTTTGCTTGTTTAAGAACTGGATTTTATGAGCTTTGTAAGCGAGATCTATTAATTAGCTTGTACTTAAACTCTCTGAAATTATCTTGCTCTTTTCTCTCCTCCTGTCACTTGTAAATGAGCAGTGAAAACATAGGCATAACTTGAACAGTACGTCAAGTTATACAAATAATATATATATAGTTATCAATATCAATAAATTAGTTCTCTTATTGGCTATAGGGGTCATGCTGCAGTAGCAGAACTCAAGCTAGTCAACACTAATTTGAGCCCAAAGCGCTCATATATGGATGAACATGTTCGATGTTTCGGTCCTAGTTCGACAAAGACAGTGACATTGGACCCCCCCCCCCTTCTTTTTTTTCGCATAGGCGTGTCATGTATAATGTTGCATTGGTGGATATGTTGGCGAAAAGCACTGTGACCCGATAATAGCACGCCGGAAGGCGCCCGAATGCAAATACAAGTGCCAAGCACGGCTCACTAGTTCCTCTAAATCAGGGGTCTCAAACTCAACTCATCCAGCGGGCCGCAGTGACGCAAGGTAATCCCGCAAGGGCCGAGGCAGAGAAGCTAAAAGCGGGGAGGGGGGGGGTGTTTGTAGAAATTGCCAACAAATGTTACCATTTGAAAGAAAACTCTTCACATATCCCGTATACGGGTTCTTTATGAAGATTGAAATCCAGGATTTCAACATTTCCATACGGATCTCCAAAATCACTAAAATCTAGACCGGTGATTCTGAAATACAGTTTTGGTTTCACGGTTCTGTTATTTCAACACATGGTGACAACACCCCGTCTTGTCACATGGAAAAAAATCCACACATATCCACGGAGTGAATGATGATGAGTGGGCGAAGCTCCGGAGGTTCATCGGTAAAAACCGTGAATCTTTCGGGAATCTTGCCCAGTACATCATCAAAGACGTGACAAACACTGTGTGTATATATTAAGAAATTTTATTTATTCGTGTGCCGTGATTTTCTGTTTTCGTACTGGAGCGGTGTTTTCTTCGTTGGTCGTGAGCCGTGGTGGTTACCGTTTACACAAGCCGTGGCTTCCATTCCGCCTTCATTATAACGGCTTTATGGTCGGTGAAGTTGAGGGATAGGGGTTCTTGGATGGGTCGTAGTGGGAAGTTTGCAAAGACGAGATCGATGCAGGTTCCTCGGATGGTTGTGGGTTGCATGTGGTCGATCACTAGATGGCACCGCAGCGCCATCTAGTGATCATTCTGAGACCTAGAGGTGGCTACGACGCTTATTCTTCGTCGTCATCAAGCGTCATCGTTATGACGCATAGTGGGTACATTCCATGTGCTGTGCCGTGATGGCAGCGTCATCGTCATCGCACAGGGGTGGCTACGACAACGACGCGGGACTAGCCTATGCCTTAAGGAGCTTCGCCCCTAAAATTGTGGAACGAAGACAGTCATGTGCGGGCCGCGGGCCGCAAGCGAGAGGATCGCGGGCCGCATGCGGCCCGCGGGCCGCGTGTTTGAGGCCCCTGCTCTAAATGAAGCTTAGCTCTTTAAGATATGGAGCCCAACGAACACTCACAAATGTGGCCTTGCAAAACATACCGCCTGATATTGTTGGCAAATGCCTGTATGCACGCGCCATTCCAACCAGGTAATATTAACGGATAAACTCAAATGAAGCTAGTGCTCTTTGATCTGCACATAGCTACTGACATCGCGTGCGCTGGTGCTATCTTACGGTGCTCGAGATGATTCCCCCCAGCAAACCGTCGCATTTGTCAACCACGATAGCAAATTAAGTATGTTCGCTAGTACATAGCGCTGCGGCTTAGTACTGCAGAACAGTATGATCATCTTGGTTGATACAGCGCACGCGAGACGACGACGAAGAATAAGAAACACAGGACAGGCGCTGGTGATGATGATGATGATGATGATTCCTCTACCATGGCTCATACCCACTCAGGGGGGATTGGCCAAGAATTGATGATATGATTTTTTTTTTATATATTTCAAGTATTGTGTTTGTTATTCTTCGTCGTCTTCTCGTGTGCGCTGTATCAACCAAGATGAATTGCATACTCGCTCAAGCTTCCATTCTTAAATCATTCAAATGCAGCACAACGTTTCTTCATAAGTCATCCGTCCCTTGTTAATACGTACAGCATATATTTAGTTAAAGGTGTTTAACCTAAAAATTCCACCACGTCTTGACTGTCAAGAGCAGGCGAATGCGATTGAAACTCGCGCGCGGACTTTAAAACATCATTGGTAACAGTTTGAAAAGGCCGCCACGTTGGTTCCTTAGCCAAGTGGTAGAAACCACAACTCCAGCTCTGCTCGCCGCGTGCTGCGAATCTCACCGGGTACTGCTTTCGCGTATACGCGGAGAAGTTGACGTGCGCTGACGCCGTTACCCGCGCGCGCTGACTGTTTTCAATTCCTTCCGTGGTGCGGCGCCTCTGTCCGCGCGCCGGGTGCGTTGCTCGCACGAAATACAAGAAGCGCGGGAGAAGCTGTTGATCGCCCAACAAACGCGAATGACCTTGCAATGCTACTACCGTGTTGCCCTTCCGGACCTGATACACTATACATAAAAAAACGTTCTTGCAGCACGTTAAATGAGTTATGGCGAAACGAAGTCACAAAGGTCCCTCATGCACAGTGATGTTCCGTGCAGGGAATTTTCCCTTTTTCAGGGAATTTTCGACAGTCATTTTGGACGAAAGGGAAAAAGGGAATCTTCGCGATATTGCAGGGAATTTTGAGGGGCGGCGAAATTTTTTGTTTATAACGATCAAAAGACTGTGGACATGAGGCTTTCGCATGTCGCAATCGTTTCTGGCGCATGTAGCGCGCCAAACCACAGCCTCTAAGGTTCGTTTTTAAAGACCATAGTCTTTAAAAACCCAGTCAATATATATTGACTGGGTTTTAAAGACCCTAGTCAATATATATTCTAGTCACTTCACATTTATTTATTTTTTTCTTTACGGTAGTTTGCAGAACCGTTCCTAATCAAGTCAATAAAGTAAAGCTTGTTTTATTTCACAATATTTAGTCACCATTATTGAAAAGTTGACGTGCTTTTTGTACAAAATGTGGTGCATATAGATACAGAGCGTCTGCTAGGCACATTAATGTACGCCACGTCACTCAGTAACAAAAAAAACAACAACAATAATAAACTTTTCTTCTTATGCAGTGGCCGTGTGCATGAGCATGTACAGCATTCCTTCCGCATTGCATACCGCTTAAAGCGAGCTCTAAGGTAGCTCCTTCGTAGTATTAAAAGCCGATCTCTGAGGCGATGCTTTGAGTTGGGCAGGAAAGAAGAGAAAGCGATGGGAAGAGCCTGAAACACGTCGAACCACTATAATTATATATATATATATATATATATATATATATATATATATATATATATATATATATATATATATATAACATTTTTGTGCAGGGAAATATGCGGGGATTTTTGGCGATGTATGCGGGGAAATATTCCGGAAATGGGGAAATTTTCGGGCCTCGGAAAGGGAATTCTTCTGTCCAGGACGGAACATCACTGCTCATGCATTTGCATAAGGCGACTCGATGGCTTTTGTCATCGAATCGTCTTATGCAAATTAGAAACGAGACGACTCGTTCTCTGGGAACAAGGGCATAATAACAAGCGATAAACAGATACAAACCAAGCTACCTTTACCAAACTACTGTTACCTACTTTTACCTATAGAAGTTGGCTAATGTCGTCAGTCTCCCGGTGGTCTCGTTTCGTATACCCTCGAGGTGGAGCACTTGCTCCACAACTGCCAGCAGTCTTCATAACGGGAGGCTTGTGAGATGCCCGGTTAGCTTCCAGGGCCGATGTTTCTGCTGCACAAACAGAAATTGCCTGGCGTGTTATGCCTCTCAGAGAGTTCAGGGGTGCTGCGCGAAACCTCACTGTCACTGTCAATGCATCGCCCATCTGGCGAAACTGTTAGCTTTTTTAAATTAAATGCAGCCTTTTTCTTCGTTTGGTGCGGCTCCAGTGAAACCGTACGTAAACTTCTTATAAACGGTCAGTTTCCCACTACAAACCGCGATTAGGAGCACCACTGTATCACTTTCTTCAGAGTCACAGTCTTATAAAAGAAAAAAAGTGGGACTTACTTTGTGGTAGTAAGCGCTCGGCACAACATTTTCTACTTGTGTAGTAACTAAAGGTAGTAGCGTCCGCGTTAGTAACTTTACTAATATGGCACTTACCATTCACAGTTACTACTTACAGAGAAGTAATGTCAAATACTTGAGCACGGGATATCACTGGAGCCAATGTTTCGACAAGCGGACTTGTCCTCTTCAAATGACGTAGTAATAGAAAGTTAGTTACGTTGCTACCCTGACAAGCCCAAATAAAGAAGTGAGACTATATGGTATTGTCTCTTCACGTAACTACCCTTGTAAATACACAACACAATGACATCTTTAGACAATAATGTATAGGCACGCACCCACATATAGTCACGCAGAGAATATCAAGGTTTCTAAGTGGCTATTCCAACAGCAACCCAAAAGGATATCTAAAGCCCTACTTTGCGAGAGCACACGTCGTACAGATGAGCTAGTGATGAACTCAGACTTTCATTTAATGATTTGTACCGAGATTTTTATACCCGACCACTTGCATATACGTCTGCCATGACGTATCGTAAAACTGTTATTTCAACACAAATATGAAAATTGGCCTTAAATTTGGATAACACTGTCAAAATTACAGCATTAGATATCACAGCCGACAGAGGCTGTAACCTTTACTCATTCGTGAAGTATGTATCTAGTAACCTCTACTAATCCTGACACGCTAAGTATTAACGACAATATTTACTATCTCTAAAGGAGAATTCGTTAACAAAAGGCACTAAATGTGTCAAAGGGATAGCAAATGCTGCTGCCATTACATTTTAAGAGCGAAGCTCTTAAAGCTCGAGGTTAAACGTCGAGTGTCCACAAAAAACCGTCCGTGCCGTTCCTTATCATGCGCCGTTGCTTATCAGCCGCACCCCCCGACGGAGGCAGTCCGCGCAGCCGCCGCGCCGAGCTTGCCAGCCGCGCGAGCCGAGTACGAGCGACGAAAGGCCAGCGCTTCTACCGGTGGTACCACAGCCAGCTTTGCACGTTACTCTGCATTAGAAAAACAGATTTTTGCCGGCGTCTATATACCGCTGGCATGCTACTCTGTATATGGATGGGGAATGGAATTAAAATATTCTAGAGTTTGGACATTCTTGCATGACCTGTGACAGGCTGTGGTTCGACTCTACTTTGTCTACGCCAAGAAAAGACCTAGCATCAGCCAAGAAGGCCACGTTAAGCCCCTAAGATCAACCAGCTTCACTGTCTCTTAAGTGTTACAGGGCTAGTGTAAACTTCTGCCTTTTTTTTACTACTCTTTCTTTCTTTTTAAGAGTGCACTTGCACAAGTTTTAGACATATGTTCACGCGCCACGTTTCACTGTTCTGAAAGAGCAGAGTGAAGCGGGAGCAGCGCCACGAGTTAATTGAGAGTCCTGATGAGTCCTAATTGCATCAAGCCTAGCTGATTGGCGTCGCTTAAGTCGCAGCAACGCGTCGACTTTTGCCGGCCCTCATGCACTGACGGCGCTCTTTTGAACCTTGTGTCTATTAGTTTACATCCTACGATATCTCATCAATCGTTCGACGGGCTGACAAAAAAAAATTGCGCATATTTCGCGCTAGAAATTGCGACAATTAGATTTACGAATAATTTCACAGGAGACTGCAATTACCAATGTTATACGGCAGTCGACCCTTTCGCCCTCTCGAAAATGACTTACGGCATTTGGCAACCCCAGCCAAATGATAGAATATCATAATGTAAAACCAGTCTGGTGAACTACGCTACGCAGTTCCTTCTGTCAGAGAAACGAGGGGGTGGAGAAAAGGAAGGAAGAGAAGGCGGGGAGGTCGGTCAAACGCACATCCGGTTTGCTATCCTACGCTGGAGAAGTGGATTAAGGGATGACAAGATAGGGAAGTAGGAAGGAAGGTTGTGCAAAACACCGACATAGGACGAGCACCAATTATCCCCATACGCAGCACAAATGCTTTGCACAGTGCATTAGGCTACTACCTATTCGGAGCACTTGATTTTCGCAAGGAATGCTCCGAAACTTATCCTGCTGTATCTGTGACCATATAGCCATGAATGTCTTGTTTTCATTCCTTTCTGATCTTTGGAACGTTTTGCTCGTAATACAAGCCGCCTGCAGAATGGCCCATCAACGAAGATAGCACATGCAGAAATATCATATTGTCACGCGTATAGAAATGTCACTCCGGTACAGGCGCTGAAAGGATATCCAATGGAGGAAGACGACGACGTTGTTGTTGTGGGCCAGACCCTCGAGCTGCCTTGTTGGCTTGCGATCCTGTGCGCCCTGTGCAGCGTTACCTAGATCGGCTCTCACGGAATAAATCGTCCCCGTAACATCTTTGGTGGAGGTGCGGGGTAGATTTATTCTGTGAGAGTCGATCTAGGTAACGCTGCACAGGGCGCAAGCCTGTCAGTTCCCGTATTCACAGCTGACACGCATCCTCGGCGAGAGTAGTGTTAAAGGTGAAATTTGCAGAAGCTTATTTTACGAATTTCGTTATAGCTCCTAACATGTAGGGTTGAAAAACTTGGAGGACGCTTGAGCTTCGCCTTCAAGAGTAGAA
>JALIZH010000331.1:0-25989 GCA_030522465.1 Rhipicephalus appendiculatus
CCGCCTCGAACTCCTCGAACCATGACTCCAGGTGAGAGGGTCCGGAACGGTGGCAGCGGTGGATCGAAGTGCGGCTGCAAGGTTTGAGCTGACTGGAACATGGCCGCGGAGCTCAGTGGCAGCGGTGCGGCGCCGGTCGCTTGTCCGTGTGTCCGTGGTCACTAAATGTAGCGAAAGGAGACGAGACGGCGGCTGACGAGGCCGTGCCGTGGTCGCAGCTTTATTTGGACGCAGACGTAGCGAGGCGGTAGCGGCTGCCGCGTCCAGTCAGGCCCAGAGCCAGACCGTTCTAACTAGCTCGCGCCACCGCGAGCCACGCGGCGCTCTTCTTTTTCGCTGGTTGACTGGCCGCGAGTGGCGCGGCGCTACACCATAAAGAACACCGCCCTTTGTGCATAACTCTCTGTTTCAAGGCAAGAAATTCAACTTTATTAAACCACTGTAAATTGCGCCTCTTCATGACATGCACGACACACCTCCATTTTTGTATGTATGTATTTTTTTTTCACACGTGCGATAGATTTCTATTCCAACCTGCAGTTATTAGGCCAACGAAGGTTGGAAGGCGCTTGTCGATTGTTACCTATAATGCAAGCGACGCGCACGCTGTGTAGCGATTGTATATTATTTTACTTTTTACTTAGTGTCGTCTATACTTTCTAGCTTTGTCTTTAAATATCAGAACCTCACATTCTACTTCCTCGGCAGTGTCGACGTACGTTCCTTCCAAGTGCATGCACGAATTATAGAACGCTCCTGAATTTCACCATGCATTCTAGCTGTATCTTTGTTTATAGCTGTATCTTTGTTTATAGCTGTATCTTTGTTTATGTATTAATGCCGCAAGATGTACTGGCGCGAAAAAAAAAGTGATATTTCTGGGCCACTCAGTTGCTTCAGTAGTGGGACAGATGGAAATCGTAGAGAGGCCGTCGCAGCTGAACTCTAATGTTCACGATTGAATCCTGCAGTAATATGTTGCACCTTGCCGAATTCACTTTATCTGAGAATTACTGGCCCGGCGGCGCATTTGCAATAGCCAGAGCGCTCAACGCACGGCAACCGCAGTGGCGCGCTATTGGCTGCGCTCACACAGGGACGCCGCCGCGACTTCCGCCTACCAACGGCCGCCACGCCATACTCTCGTTTCCAGGTTGCTTTCGCAAAACACGCCGCCAGTGTTGTACGGAACGGCGTTCCAAGGAACGACGTTCCAGGAACTAGTTCCTTTTAGCAGGAACGGAGGAACGCCACCGTTCCATTCAGGATCGGCGGTACTGTAACGGTAATTCGTTACGTTTAAGCAGGAACGGTAGAGGGAACGGCGTTCCTTCTGTAAACGTTCCACGGCATTCAACAGGCGCACGCACGCAGCACATCATGCGGAACAGGGCGAATGGGCGACCGTCTGAGGAGCGAAAATGTAGCGCTCGCCTATCAAGTCACTATTATGCAACCCGGTTTTTACTTCAAGGCGCACTCCAACGGCGCAGGGAAGCGAAAGACGCCGAGACTGACCACGTGCGGGAGGAACACTTGATTTTCACACTCTCATGTTTCAGTTAATGATGTCTATTGACAAGCTTAGGCAGCTTGTTGGTAAGTGCTATAAATTAAAAGGAAAGGTCTAATTAGGTGATGCTCGAAGTTTCCATGTGTCGTAGGAAAGAAAATTATCATCATCATGCCCGGTACGCACTCTTCTCGTCATCGCCATCCTCTTCTGCTTCTCGCCCAGAACACGGGCGCTGATTTGTCCGGCGTGGGATGCAATAACTCTGAAGGGGCGAGAGAACGAGTACAGAGGGCGAGAGGAAGAGATATAAAGAAAGAGATACATTCTTTGCTACAAAATGTTTTCAGCGAGGCCGAGATTCGACACCTGCCTATCCACGATCTGCAGGCGAGCGTCGTAACCACTCGGCTATCTAGCTTTTTTTTTTCTTTCGTGGTATTCATTCAACATAGGCATGGCACTTTGAAGCAATTCAATACAGACACAGGACTAATATGTTCATTTTGCTCGAATCACAACCCAACGACAAACACATAGTAATGAAATATTCGCATTCATCTCTTGAGCGAATACATCAAAGAACTGCCATTTCCCATTCTACACTAGAACGGTGGTAAGGATAAACACCTCACCAATGCAATATACCATTCTGGCTGACTTTCCATTTGCTCGTATACTACATCTCTTAGCTTAGTGACAATAAAATAATGAAGTAGGATGTTGAGGACATGACTGGCTATGCGTCTTTCTGCAACATGCGCGCACGCTAGAAGAGTATAGCATATTGACACGCGCTATTCTTATTTTCACTTTTTGTTGTATTCGGTTTTCGCCCACAAACTTGCGCCCACAAACAAGCTTGCGCGATGACCAGTGATAAGGCTAGAATGTTCGACGCGTGATGCATAAAAGCCGGCGCGCTCCAACGATGTTCAGTTTGATCGACGGCCGACGCTCTGTTCGCCGCTATCAGTGCCAGCGTGTATTGCTGTAATCTTACTTTCCATTTACCGGCCACAAGTTCGGCCTAATAAACAGTTTCATCTTAAACACGTCGCCTGCTGCCTTCGTCGACGTCACACCCACGTGACATCTGGTGGAGGTGCTGCTTCGTCCAAGCTCCGGACGACCCCGCGAGGCGCTGACCCTAGCCCAAGCCGCGAAGAAGACGACGCAAAGGACAACCCTGATCGTCGAACTAGCCGCAGGCAGAAAGGACTAGAGGCAGAGTACGGGCTGCTTCCCGAAAAAACCAGGCACCCACAAATCCCGACATCGACTACAGAGACGATGACCGACACCACGCAGCCCACGCCAATCCTTCTCCGGCAGCCCAAGGAGCCACCGACTTTCCGGGGATCATCACTTGAAGACCCAGAAAGCTGGCTGGAGACCTACGAACGAGTCGCTGCCTTCAACAGCTGGGACACCGAAGAAAAACTCCGCCACGTCTACTTCTACCTAGAAGACGCGGCGAGGACGTGGTTCGAGAACAGAAAATCGGCGCTACAAACCTGGGATATCTTTCGGACGACGTTCCTAGGCACCTTCACGAGCGTCGTCCGCAAGGAACGTGCTGCAACTATCCTGGAGACACGTGTGCAGCTTCCTAACGAAAATATTGCGATCTACACGGAGGAGATGACCCGCTTGTTTCGCCACGCCGACCCCAACATGACCGAAGAGAAGAAAGTGAGCTTCCTTATGAGGGGTGTGAAGCAAGAACTCTTCGCCGGATTGATCAGGAACCCGCCGAAGACGGTAGCCGAATTCGCATCCGAAGCCTCGACCATCGAGAAAACCCTCGAGATGCGGACACGACAATACAACCGCAGCTTCTCGGCCACAAGATACGCGGACGTCCAAGTGCTAGGAACCGCCGACCTGCGTGAGACGATCCGGGCGATCGTGCAAGAGGAGCTGCGAAAATTTCTACCTTCAGCGCAGCCCCAAGTGGATCCCATCGCTGACGTAGTACGACAAGAGATCCAGCAATCACTGGGCGTTCCTCAGCTTCGAGAGCCGCAGCTGCAAGCCATGACCTATGCTGCTGCAGCCCGCCGTCACGCTCCTCCTCCAAGCCCACGCCAAGGCCCATCGCCACAGTATCGTCGCCTGACACCGCCGCCACCGCCATCGACGCCATACCGCCCACCTGCCGGCCAGCGCACTGCTCCGAGGAAGACCGACGTTTGGCGCGCCCCTGACCACCGTCCACTCTGCTACCATTGCGGAGAAGCAGGTCACACTTACCGCCGCTGCCAGTACCGCCAGATGGGACTTCGTGGTTTCGCCGTAAACGCGCCGCGTCCGCAGCCGGGCGAACGGCCTCGTGACATCGCCGACTACCTCACAGGAGCGCAGTGGACACCCCGACGACCTTCCCGTTCGCCGTCGCCAGGCCGCTACACCTCACCGCATCGCAGGCAGTACACCAGTCCGGCTCGAGGCCGATCTCCGAGCCCTTACCCGGAAAACTAAGGGCAGCAACCGATGGAGGTGCGGTTGCTGTACGTCGAACTACCGAAGATCCTCCGCCGACGCCGACGATGACGCCGCGACGAAACCTGCTGACCACGACGCGAAGCAGACAGAGCCCTGCCGACGAAACCTCGCGGACCGAGCTAGATCTGACGACGCAGCATGATGGAAGCAGCGCAACAAATCGACGCAGCCGTGATCCGACGCCGCCACCTAACCGTAACGCAAGGCGACGGACTAGCGA
Organism: Rhipicephalus appendiculatus; assembly: GCA_030522465.1. Lineage (NCBI taxonomy): Eukaryota > Metazoa > Arthropoda > Arachnida > Ixodida > Ixodidae > Rhipicephalus > Rhipicephalus appendiculatus. The sequence continues at coordinate 4,242 of JALIZH010000331.1, forward strand.
CCTCGACGTTCTCATCGACGGCCACAACGTCACCGCTCTCGTCGACACTGGGGCCGACTATTCCGTCGTCAGTGGGCCATTCGCCACCAAGCTGAAGAAAGTAAAGACCACTTGGAATGGACCCGAAATCCGGACAGCTGGAGGCCACCTGATAACACCGATTGGTGTCTGCACGGCGAGAGTCAACCATCAATAACAGGACTTATCCTGCGAGCTTTGTAATCCTACAAAACTGCTCCAGGGATGTGATACTTGGGAATGGACTTCCTAAGTGACCACGGCGCCATCATCGACCTAAGGTCCGAGTCGATAACACTAACTTCAGAAAAATCGCTGCCCACCCAGACGACGCCACGGAACCATGCATTGAATGTGATAGAAGAGCACGTCACCGTTCCGCCTCTCTCCAGCGTCATCATTGCCGTCGGCACCGAAAAACCCACAGACTTCGAAGGCGTCATCGAGGGCGATCAGCCCCTGCTTGTAAACCGTCAGATTTGCGTCGCAAGAGGCATCGCCGAGTTGCGTGAAGGGAAAGCAACAGTGATGCTCACGAACTTCAGCAACGAATACAAGCATGTGAGCAAAGGCACGACGGTCGCCTACATCGAAGAAAATGAGGAAGCCAGCGACGCCCTCGCCCTCGCCGAGTTTACCGAACATGCTACGACGAACCAAGCTCACCAACTAACTTTCGACGTCAATCCGAGCCTTCCGACGCATAAACAAGAACAGCTCAAAACCCTGCTCCTGCAATACAAGGACTGCTTTTCGTCATCGTCAAGAGTTCGACAGACCCCAGTCGCACAACACCGCATCATAACAGACGAAAGCGCCAGGCCACTACGTCAGAGCCCGTACAGAGTTTCAACGCGGGAACGCCAGGCCATAAAGAACCAAGTCGACGAAATGCTACGCGACGACATCATCCAGCCTTCAAAGAGTCCGTGGGCGTCACCCGTGGTGTTAGTGAAGAAAAAGGACGGAACCCTACGCTTCTGCGTCGATTATCGCCGCCTGAACAAAATAACGAAAAAGGACGTGTACCCTCTACCACGGATCGACGATACCCTGGATCGACTCCACAACGCCAGGTACTTTTCGTCGATGGACCTCAAGACCGGCTATTGGCAAATTGAAGTCGACGAGAGAGACCGAGAGAAGACCGCGTTTATAACACCAGACGGTCTCTTCGAGTTCAAAGTCATGCCCTTCGGTCTTTGCTCGGCGCCTGCGACTTTCCAACGGGTTATGGATACAGTGCTGGCAGGATTGAAGTGGCAGACTTTCCTGGTGTACCTGGACGACGTCATTGTGTTTGCTTCAAACTTCGACGAACACCTCCGCCGACTTGACGCAGTACTTCAAGCAATAAAGGCCTCCGGACTCACCCTAAAGCCAGAAAAGTGCCGCTTCGCATACGAGGAACTCCTCTTCTTGGGTCACGTCATCAGCAAGTCTGGAGTTCGCCCCGACCCACGGAAAACAGCTGCCATCGCTGCCTTCCCGCCGCCTACCGACAAGAAGGCCGTACGCCGATTTCTCGGCTTGTGCGCCTATTATAGACGCTTCGTCAAGGAATTTTCACGCATCGCCGAGCCACTAACTCAGCTCACGAAAAACGACGTGGAATTCAAGTGGGAAGCGGCGCAAGTCGAAGCATTTCAAGAATTGAAACGACGCCTGCAGACGCCTCCAATACTTGCGCATTTCGACGAACACGCCGACACGGAAATCCACACCGACGCAAGCAGCGTAGGACTCGGCGCCGTACTTGTCCAGAAAACTGCCGGCGTGGAAAGGGTTATCAGTTATGCTAGCCGGTCGCTATCCAAGGCAGAAGCCAACTATTCCACAACAGAAAAGGAGTGCCTTGCCATCATCTGGGCAACGTCAAAGTTTCGCCCCTACCTCTACGGCAGGCCCTTCAAAGTTGTGAGCGACCACCACGCCTTGTGTTGGCTAGCTAACCTGAAGGACCCTTCAGGTCGTCTCGCAAGATGGAGTCTGAGACTTCAAGAATTCGACGTCACCGTCGTTTACAAGTCCGGACGAAAACACTCTGACGCCGACTGCTTGTCTCGCGCCCCCCGTCGACCCGCCGCCGCAGGATGACCAGGAGGATGACTTCTTGGGAACCATAACTACTGACGACTTCGCCGAACGACAGCGAGCCGATCCGGAACTCAGGGGCCTTGTGGAGTATCTCGAAGGCAAGACCGCCATTTTTCCAAAGGCATTCAAGCGAGGACTCGCGTCGTTTTTCTTGCGAAACGGCGTTCTCATAAAGAAGAATTTCTCGCCACTTCGAGCCGACTACCTTCTCGTGGTGCCTGCAGCAATGCGACAAGAAGTCCTCCAGGCACTACACGACGACCCGACGGCTGGACACCTCGGACTTTCCCGCACGCTCGCAAGAGTACAGGAAAGGTACTTCTGCCCGCGCCTTGCCACCGACGTCGCCCGCTACGTAAGGACGTGCCGAGACTGTCAGCGACGGAAGAAACCGCCCACAAGACCAGCAGGCTTCCTTCAGCCGATCGAGCCTCCTCGGCGACCGTTCCAGCAGATCGGGATGGACGTCCTGGGGCCGTTCCCAACGTCGACTTGCGGAAATAAATGGATCGTCGTGGCCACCGACTACCTCACCCGCTACGCCGAAACCAAAGCCCCTGCCCAAAGGCAGTGCCGCCGAGGTAGCCAAGTTCTTCGTTGAGAACATGGTCCTTCGACACGGCGCCCCAGAGGTTCTCATCACCGACAGAGGTACGGCGTTTACGGCTGACCTAACCCAGGCGATCTTGGGATACAGCCACACAGGCCACCGCCGGACCACCGCGTACCACCCACAGACCAACGGCCTGACCGAGCGTCTAAATAAGACCATCGCCGACATGCTGGCCATGTACGTCGACGTCGAACACAAGACGTGGGACGCCATCCTTCCATACGTGACCTTCGCATACAACACGGCCGTGCATGAGACGGCGCCATACAAGTTGGTCTACGGTAGGAACCCGGCAACGACGCTCGACGCCATGCTGCCCAACGTCGCCGACGAAGAAAACCTCGACGTCACTGTCTACCTTCAGCGCGCTGAAGAAGCCCGACAACTCGCCCGCCAGCGCATCAAAAATCAGCAGACGACCGACAGCCGCCGTTACAATCTTCGACGACGCTTCTTGGAATACCAGGCCGGCGACCGCGTTTGGGTGTGGACACCGATACGCCGACGTGGACTTAGTGAAAAACTCCTTCGGCGATACTTCGGGCCGTACAAGGTGCTTCGACGTTTCGGTGCTCTGGACTACGAGGTCGTCCCGGACGGCATAACGAACTCTCAACGGCGCCGTGCGCGACCTGAAGTCGTCCATGTCGTGCGCCTCAAGCCGTATTACGCGCGTTAGCAAACCTGAGGACTGCACTTATTGCTTAATTATTGTACTTTCTTTCTTTATTGTTGTGATTTATTATTGCATGCATTTTTCCCCCGTGTTCTGTTTTAAGCATCGGGACGATGCCTTTTCAGAGGGGGGGCATTGCCACGCGCTATTCTTATTTTCACTTTTGTTGTATTCGGTTTTCGCCCACAAACTTGCGCCCACAAACAAGCTTGCGCGATGACCAGTGATAAGGCTAGAATGTTCGACGCGTGATGCATAAAAGCCGGCGCGCTCCAACGATGTTCAGTTTGATCGACGGCCGACGCTCTGTTCGCCGCTATCAGTGCCAGCGTGTATTGCTGTAATCTTACTTTCCATTTACCGGCCACAAGTTCGGCCTAATAAACAGTTTCATCTTAAACACGTCGCCTGCTGCCTTCGTCGACGTCACACCCACGTGACAATATCTTTCTATAGTACAGTATATCAAGGGGGGTGGGATGAAGAAGTGATGGTGAGGAGGAGCGAAAAGGGGGAGGGGAAAACGAGTATATAGAGATAGCGAAAAAGGAAAAGAAAAAAATGGAAGGCCAGTGAACGTACACAGAGAGACAGAGAGAGAGAGAAAGAGATAGCGAAAAATATATCAAGAGAAAGAAAAAAATAAGAGCACGAAAGGCAAGACAGAGAGCAAAAGATAAAAAGACAGAGGACGAAATATACAGAAATATATTCGCTGACTGTGAGCCGGGACTTTACTGCGGTGCAAATGTGTATCCTGAACATTATTTTCTGCTCACACTGAAATATTGAATCAGCACTCATTAAACGCCTAAGTGTTATCCCTTTCGATGCGATTTCCGGTGCAAGAAATTCAATTATACTGGCGCATTGGTGAAGATTTCTATTTGAATATGTTAAGTGCAGTATCCTGAGTGCGCCTTTCAAGACCGACGTTGAAAAGTGCCACACGTGTTGGACTTGAAATAGACGAGCATGAAAGTTGCAGCTACATGTACGTAGTAAGGCCGGTGTTCTCGAAAAAATTTGTCTAGGAGCGTTTATTTAGATTTGTTTACTTATGTATAACTTGCTGTCGGCAATGTTAAAGTCGGTTGACATATGTAACTCGATGGGAGCTTTAAATTGATCAATTTATTTTGCCTCAGGATTATCCGACACTATATATATTTATTAAAAAGTGAATTGTAACGTTGATGTAAAGACATGTTGCAATTCTGGAAATGTAACTGTAACGAGTTCCTTTTGCATTTGAGAAACTTGTAACGGGAACTCGTTCCGAAATTGTGAAGGAACGAGGAACGAGCTTTCGTTCCTGTTTTAGAGGAACGTGTACAACACCGCACGCCTCCAAGACCTGGAGGCACTGCCGGGAGGTTTTGCCGTTTTGCCTCGCTATACGCTTTCTACGGGCGGCATGTTTGGTGACTGTATGTTGTCGCCCCTTCGCGGGACAGCCCTATGACCAACATGGAAAACACGTCGCTCCGTGAACCATTGTTTCTGGGAGTAGTAGTTCTGACAGAGTTTGCGAATTTAGTGTGTAGTTTGACCGATGCATTGGTGTGATGCGGCTGTGTACCAGCGGACATTTGGTGAGATGATCCGCCTGCCTGTCAAGAAGTCTAAACGCGTTTGCTTCCATTGAGGACGTCCTTCGGCAATACGCGAACGACGAGGCACCGTACATCACAAGGTGGAAGTATTGCGGGAAAATCAAAAAGAACTTGTTTTCGGAAATACTGCGTCGTCTGCTTCCGGAGGCAAACTTCTGTCTATCTTGTGAGCTTTTGTGCTTCGTCTGCGTGCTCGTCAACAACAAGCAGCCTCATGCGAGTGCCCGCGAGATCTGCCGAAACCTGCATTTATGTGGTGAGAGTGAACTACGTTTACGCAACGTGCTTGCGCTCTTTTTGCCGTGCACTTGCCTCGCGCTGGAACTCACGGCGATCACGTCTTGAAACAACGCGAGATCACAAAAGACACTGGCGACAACACATCTATTCAGGCGCGAGCGTGTTCACCGGTAAAAAAAGTATAGCAGTTCTATGTACGAATACAACCGATGAGCGAAGCTCCTTAGAAGTTGCACGCAAACGACCATATAAGTTTTTATATATGTACAAACATGGCTTTCGATGAATTTTGCTTGGGTTGCGCGCCGAACGCACCTTTCTTTTTTTGCTTTTTTTTTGTCTTTGTTTTCTTTTTTTGCGCCGGCGCCGCGTGGGGAGAGCGTCTACTACTACCTTCGACAAAGCGCCCGTAGTGCGCTAGAATGACGGCTGTCATTTCGCAATCCACGATAAAGGTGGTTAAAGCGAAGACCATTACAAGCAGTTGTGCACAGAGCTCATTTCTTTTATTTTAACCTCGAATTTACCGGTGCGCTAGAACCAAACCGCTCGGCGTGTGGCGCGCGCGGCGTTTCAATGTCTTTTTTGCGCCGGCGCCGCATCTATGTTGCAGGGAGCTTCGACGGCGACGGCGACGGCCGCGTATGTGCGTGCTTCGCTGCAAATGTCGTCGAAAGACGATAGTCTTCTGCCGGCCGTGCTACTATGTTTTGCCTTGCCTCAGACAGCGCCTCCTCTATGTTGAATCGGCCGCATCTGGCTGGCATCGATAAAAAAGAGGAGGCGCTGCATGAGATATGGACGCCATCTGGCAGTGGCGTCGGGAAACATCAGCTTGTGCTACCATATCGTCGACAGAGGGCTATTTCGTGCATAGCGTCGCACTTTCAACGCAGCCTAAGAAACACTAGGGTCTTTAGAATGACGTATCTATGTTTTTTGTATTAAAGGAACACACCACCTAATACCTGCGTATTGATGTTGCGCCTCAGATATGCGTAATATTTGCTTTTTGATAGACAATGTTCACAAGTATGAACGCAGCCACCAGTTCAAGATGGCTGGGCGTTCAGCAAGTGCTTAAACTCTGGCCGGGTGGCTGAATCGTGTGACAGACAGACCGAAATTTCGGCGTTCAAGTATCCCAAGAAAGACTATCGTCTTTAAAAAGCAGGCAGTCTAACAGAACGGTGATCACGTCTGGCGACAGCAGAGATATTCAAGGGCAAACGTATTCACTGTTAAACCAACAATAAAAAAAAAAATTACATCTCCCGCTATAGGGAACCATATTAATGAGAACTAACAGACAATGATGTCAAGGAAAGTACAGGAGATGTTATTACAAGTAATTGTAATGTAAATGTGAACGAAGAAAAGTGGACGAAAAGATAACTTGCCACCGGCAGGGACCGAACCTGCGACCTCCGATGCTCTACCACTGAGCTACGGTGGCGGTCATCCCTCCGTCCACTTTATAGGGTATTCGCCTCGTGTGCGACCGATGGCGGCGCTGCGAATGGCGCTCCGGTGACGCAAGGGAGGGGATTCGGCTTTTGTCGTCTGCTACGCTCTGCCTAAAACAGCAGCATTTTCGTTATAGTTCGCTCGCGTCGCACGGCGTTCCTCGACTACTAGATGCATTTTATTCTTATGATATTTCTTGAGATGACTGCTAGCATTACATGCGTTTAAGAAACGTTAACATTTAACATATCTTCTGTATACCGACAGCCATCGCGGTCAGGTTCATGCCCCCGAGTTCGTAGCGTTACTCACTGGGCTGGATGGCGTTGAAATAGCTTACGTGAGAGCGTGAAAGCTCCCGCCAAGTGAGTTAATGAGAGTCTCCGCTGCTTTGAAATCGCAGCGCGATCAATTTTGCGGCTTATTCGCAAAAATAAGCGTTGTATAAACAGACTTGAGGTTAATGAAAATTCACGCTCCACTCCCAACTGTAGTCATGTGGACTTGTGCAGACACGACAGCTGACAAATTGAAATCGATAAGTTCATCGACCAGCGGGTTATTGCGGACCACTAGCATAGATTGGCGAGCTGGATGCAAATAAGATCGCTCGGAATGAAACGCCAGCAGTGGTGCGCGTGGTACAGTTCCACTCTTATGATTAGAGATAGATACGTTCATGAGCCGCATTCATGTTTTCGATCACGCAGTGCTGCCTACTCAACTGTGCGAGCCTGCCAATGGTCATGACAGGATGGCGCACACTATATATTTCTAATGCTTGGGCAACGCGATCCGCTGCAGTGTTCGCGCCCCAGATGAAAAAAGTTCCACTTCCAGCTGGATTATTGAACCGGAAATTTTCCAGCTGGAAATACTTTTGATTCGATAACTCAGCTCGGAGTGGATGAATATCCACAGGAACTCTGTCAGTTAAAAGGCTGGTATTAGCCCATATTCCATGAAGAGGTTCATCCATTTCGAGATGGGTTATAGTGCTATTGCTGGATTTTTAAACGAGAAGTTTTTCCAGCTGGAAAAATTTCCAGTTCAATAATCCAGCTGGAAATGCTTTTTTTTTTCAGCGTTTCACTTGACACCGATAGTACAGCTTCGTAAACATTAGGAAAAATCAGCGAATGTGTCTAGGAAGAGGAGAAAGAGAGCTCTTTTCCACCATTATTTTGGCCCCTGTGGCTGATTATTGTGATTCTTTACCGTGCTGTAACAAGATTGAATATTTTAAGCTGGGAGCCTTAGATTCCACATAAATTGCGAAAATTGACCGTCGGCGTCCCGCGTGCCAGCGTCAACACGAGTGATGTGAAAATTCATCACATGATCACGTCATCATGACATCACAGACCGACAAAATTTGTGACATCATAAGTTCATGTCACATGATTACGTCATCACATGACATCGTCGCTTTGCATTGCCTCCGTGATTGGTGGGTCGATCTCGGAGGCGATGCAAAACCAGGTGATGAGTAGAAAGCTTCAATGCAAAACCACGTTACGTCCAGAAAGCATTCGGAGCGGGGCGGCGAAGGAACAATACATCGACTCAAGAAAAAGATGGCTTTCGCCTTCGAGTCAACTTAGGCAAATGCATAAGGAACTCGAGTCTCTTTAATACAGTGATTGCACCAAGCCACATCAGGAGTCGACCGTTGAGACTGATTTATAGTATTTTATTGCAAATACATCTTTCGATGCGAAAGCTTTATATTTATCAACGTTAGTATAATTACACTAATTCTGTTCAGCATATTTTCAGACCACCGTGAACGAGTGAACAAACGTCGATTTATTAACGTATGGATTAAAATATGTTGCAAAAAAAAAAAAACAAGAACAAAAGAAAATCACTCCGGACAACCTACCGATATTTCATATCCCCGTCGTGCATCCCCTTTAGACTCACCCTGTTTATTTCGTGTTTCAATTTAAAGTACTTACGACGTGCTTACACAGCAGCTGCTAAAAATGTGTATTTAATCAAACGTTGTGGCCGGTAACGCCACTTAATTTATTTGAATGACATCACACGTCGTATGTCATGCTCCGAACATGTGAATTGAACCGAAGGAGCAAGCTTGGCAACCGAACACGCGCAGCACGCGGCATACATTTATTGCGCTTTAACGCAGACATGGAAGCTGAAGCCCGAACGCTGAAGCCAGTTATCGAAAACGGGTAGGAAAGTCATTCTGAGTGCGCCACGGCCATAGAACAGTCGCGAAAAGAAAAATTCACCATAGAAGCATATGTACACATGGATGGCTAGCAGACGACAACAGGAGCGATCGACGCAGAACGTGCTCCTGACGGCAACTCCGCTCGAATTCGATGGGCATTTTGCTTGAACATTCAGTACAAATTGCTTTATCAACTCGCCCACCAATGTTTCAATAACTCGAGCGCGATAGACAGGCTTGCAGCGTCGAGCAGCCTTCATGTAGCGAACGCGCGCGCAAAGAGCTGCATCGGAGTCCTCTCCCTGACGTCACACGCGAGAGGGCGCCACTCCAAGATCTCGAGGCGAATATATGTGTATTTAAACGTGGGAGCGTCAGTCAGCGCCGCCTGGTGCCATTGCGGCGAGTGTGAAACACTCTTTTAGGGGCGAAGCTCCTCTTAGTCTAACCTTGTCCTGCGTCAGGCGTAACTGGCAGTATCTCGTGATAATGATGACGATGACGCTGATGACCATGAAGAATAAGCGCGTTCCAGACCACCTCTAGTTCCCATCGTGTGCACCGAGGAAGCAGAGCGTCCCGCAGGCGGTGTGGCCATCTATGTCAAGCAGAACACTGTAGTACAATAAGGCCGTCCACCACCACTACAGTCACTAGAGTCATGGCCGAGAGCATAGAGGGGCAGCTTAGCAATGGCTAGGCAAGTGGTGTCTCGGATAGGTTTAGCGCGATTTAGACGAGGACAGGAGGCACACAGAACACAGACGAGCGCTGTGTGCCTGTCGGTGGTGTCTGTCGCCCAGGTTGGCTCCATTCCTTGATCTTGCTTTGATGTGCTTGCGGGGGCTTAGTCCATCCCTCCTTCGCGCGTCCTACACCCCTCCAGAGCATGCGTGTCCCCTCTCTCTCCTCTCCAACGCTCACCCCCTTTCTCTCCTCTAGGAATCCTCTACTGTACGGAGCGGCGCGCGCGTCCCCTCTCTCTCCTCTCCTACGCTCACCCCCTTTCTCTCCTCTAGGAATCCTCTACTCTACGGAGCAGCGTCCGCGTTCCACATCCCCACAGCGGATGTGCGTCCTCTCTCTCATCTACGCTCACTCCCTCTCTCCCCTCTGAAATCCTCTACGGAGCCATATAAGAACCCCTATCCCTCCACTTCACCGACCATAAAGCCGTTATAATGAAAGGGGACCGGAAGCCACGTCTAGCTACCATTTACGAATAAATAAAATTTCTTGTATATATACACACAGTGTTTGTCACGTCTTTGATGATGTACTGGACGAAAATTCACGGAAGATTCACGGTTTACCGATGAACCTCCACAGCTTCGCCCACTCATCATCATTCACTCCGTGGATATGCTGTGATTTTTTTGCCTGTTTGGCGTCACGTAGCACGTGATCTTATTACGAACTGGCAGCTGACTAATTATCCCTCGCATACTACCTAAAAGCATCAAGTCTACCAGAACGAGATCCTCGCTATGAATGAAGGAAAGTGTAAGTTTAGGGCTCGCTTGCTTTGTTAAACACAATATTAATGAGAACAAACAGACAATGATGCCAAGGAAAGTATAGGGGATGTTATTACAAGTAATTGTAATGTAAATGTGAAGGAAGAAAGAGCATCGGACGCGTTATTCGAAGGTCGCAGGTTCGGTCCCCGCCGGTGGGAAGTTATCTTTTCGTCCACTTTTCTTCCTTGGGTTTTAAGGACAACAATGGAAAGCTGAACACGTCTGCGATAGAAATAAGTAAGAGAGGGTTAGAGTATTGGTGGCAGAAAAGTAGAGATAGGACAAAAAAAAATGCCCCCCACCTCCCCGAAGGGGAATCGTGAGGAAATGCGAATGCATTTCGCGCGCGCTTCACTGAATTTATATATGGTGGTTGTGGTTCGAAGAAGGAAAAGGCGCCTAATTTCTGCAGCCCGGTCGGGAGCACGGCGAAGCGCCTGTTTTTTTTTTCTTTTGTTCTATTTTTTTCTTCTTTTTTTATTTCTTTTTTATTTTATTTTTTGTTCTTTTCCCCTTTTTCTTTTTTTTCTTTTTTTTTCATATATAGCTCCGCCGAGCTCCCGCGATGCGAGCGCCCTCACGCACTTGAAATGCATTCGCATTTAAAACTGGGGATGCGTAAAGCACGCAGCGATGGAGCGGTGTTTCCTACTGGAACATGCCAATCGCTGCTAATGTGCAATGAGAGACAGAAGACTCCGACTGGACACAGAGACTCGCAGTCAGCTTTTAGTTAACGCGCACGCTGCGCATTTTTATTGTTCAACAACGCACAGGAGAAATCTCCCACCGGCACCACCTTGGAGGTCAAGATCCATTGCCATATATACGGGGTGGCCAGTAAACGGTTGTGCAGCGCGAGCACTCGGTTTTTTCAACCAAGAAACTCGCTAGCAGACGCTGCCTGTGTCGGCGTCGCGAGGCGAGAGAGGGGGGGCGTAGGAGAGGAGAGAGAGGGGGGCGCGCATGCGCAGTGGGAGTGTGGACGCTGCGGGCAGAGATGCCTAGAGAAGAGAGGGGGGGGAGCGTAGGAGAGGTGAGAGAGGTGGGACGCGCGCGTGCGCAATGGGAGTGTGGACGCCGCGGGCAGTGATGCCCTAGAGGAGAGAGAGGGAGCGCAGCAGGGGAGAGAGGAGGGGAGGCGCATGCGCAGTGAGGGTGTGGTTGCCGCGGGGAGGGGATGCCTAGAGGAGAGAGAGGGAGAGAGGAGGTTTTTATTTTTATTTGTTTTAAAGGGTTTGCGCATGCGCAGTAAGGGTGGTCACGCCGCCCACCACCACCACCGGATTAAGCTTCGCCATAAGATGCTTCACATCTAACACCGGCCGGCGCTTACCCCCCTCAACCTATCCTCCTCCTCCTCCTCCGCGGACAACGCTGGACAACGCTGGACAACGCTGGACAACGCCGGACAACGCCGGACAACGCCGGATGCCTGACATAGCCCGACTATGAAATGCATTCGCATTTAAAAAAAAAAACGGCAGATCCCACGCACTGTGGGAATCGATGTAATGCGAAACAGACAGCAAGGAGCAAATCATGCTGCACATAATATGCATGTCATGATGTGCATGTTAGGACCTCTCATTTATGCTCGTCATGCAGTCACGTCCCTCAACACCAAATTTGGTGTATATATCAGGTCATTCTGCTTTATAGGAGCACTGACACAAAATTTCGAAGGTGAGATAATGAGCGAGATATATTTATGTGGAGACATACACAACATCTACGAAATATCAAGGTCAAATATAGCCTAGAACATATTTAAAATCAATTTTAAAGTGCATGACATGTGACTGAACGAGATGCGGAGCCCCCCGCGACGCCGACATTATTCATTACCGACATCAACGCAGTGGCAATGTAAACAAACCTACGTCACGAGTTTGTGTTGGCTGGTTGCTGGCACAAGCCTTGCGCTTGCGCTGCCTGCGATTCCTTCCTCCGTGCCTGCGGTTTTGCGTGTGCTGGCTGTCAGTGCGGCGCCCGCTCGCGCGCGTGGCGCCCACGTCACAGGTTTGAGTGGTCACGTGGCCAGCTGCGTTTATCTTAGCTCCATGCTCTTTGAAACCGAAACTGCGACTGGGCGCTCTAAAAACGTCTCTAAATAAATAACTGTCACGCATTCGCGCAAAGCAGGTTTCCAGCCGTGATAAGTGGGTCATAAGTTACCTATCGCAAAAAAAAGAAAAAAGAAAAAAAAAACAAGGTGCAAAATTTTTGTGTCAGTGCTCCTTTAAGAGGCAGAGAGATTTTTCTTTGGTATAATAACATAGATTTAATCAATGTAGATAAGGCATTAGGCCAACATAAGAAAAAAGTTTTCTTTCCCGTTTTTTTTTTTTTTTTTTTTTCTGGAGCATCCATTCATCCATCCATCCATCAGCCGCCGTTCTTGCAAAAAGCGGTCGCTAGCACCCCGCTTCCGGCTTTCGACTGCGTTCTGTCAGCACGTTCACGCGCTCGCCTTGCACGTGCAGCCTCACGTGTCGCTTGCTCCGACAGTTTAGAAAGATGTCAGAGTTGGAAAAACGCATTTGTACGGTGTGAATCTCACACCAGAGGGGAGCGGTTGATCGACAACTTTTGCGAAACCTCGCAGGTCGTCAGGGGCGATGCTTTTTACCGAGCGCTGCGAGCGTGTCGATGTGAACGGCCACATAGTGAGGTGACTGCGGGAATTCTCTGTTTATGTTACCGGCAAAACACACAATCATTGTGGCAATCGTGTCTGCTGTCAGCAGACAACAACTATGCTTTCGCGTGCGTTTGTGTAGCGCTCGGCTTTCGATTGCTTAGATGCCAAGTTTGTCGCGCGGCTTCAAATTTATTATGGGCTCATTGTGAAGAGCGTAAATTTAAAGGGGTCGTGAAACGAAAATGAAGCTGCCCCGGTTGTAATTTTCCCTGCTTCATTAAGGATTGAACATGCCGATTCCGAAATATTTCTGCGTAATATCCAGTCTATAATTAATGACGCTCGTTTGAAATCGCAGTTTTCTTGGGCAGAGACTGCTGCGCCGCGCGGCGCACGAGCCGCCCCCACACAGAAACGGCTCCTGCGCCGCACGGAAGTGACGTCATGCACTTTTCCGGTTAAGCGCGTCGTTTGAATATGCCATGACTTCGCCGAATCGGCACGCGCCTTCAGTGTGCCTCTCCGTTGGCCTCCTGTCAGCTGGACTTGCTGCTGCTACTGATGCGCCGCTGGTGGTCCTGTCTACAGGCCCTTTGATATTGGATGTTTGATGATCTTCGCAGAATTGGCTCTATTTACTACGCCCTTTCTTGGTGAGACTCAGGACACGTAAAATTCAGATGCAACTGGCTGCATCGGTTTATCCGTCATCCGCGTCAGGAATGTTGATTTGCACGGTTTATCAAGGCTCTGATGACAGGCAGACGCACTGCAACAGACGTAGTCTCAGAACTGAGTCACTGGGCTCCTAGATTTCGCGAACGGCTCATGATGATGGTGTCGCGATGAAAAGAAACGCGAACAGCGTAAAGCGTGGCTTTTGGTACAGTCGAACTTCGACATGCCTTGACTATCGCTGGGCGAATCTGCCTTCCGCCGGCGTCACTGCAGCGCTAGAATTTTGCTCCGGCTGGCGCTATCGCATTGCGTGTGTTCCGAGTGCAAGGCATGACTGACACATTGGAACCATAAATGATGGTGGACAAGTTTCCTGCCATCATTTTTTTAGCAGTTAGACACTGTTTCTCTTCGCCTCTCGTAGCCGCGCCGTATATGCAACATGAAACCTTGTTAGGTCGCTCAGTGTACCGTCACCGTCGCGACGAAGTACTAATCGGCAGACCAAGTCGCTTCAAAATACTGACGTGTCACCGTGATGCTCTATGCAATCAGCACTTGATAAACGATGCCCAGTGGCAACTGCCGACTGCGTTAGCCCACCTACCTACAAAACAGTGCCGAACAGTTTGCTGAATAACACGGCCTGTGATAGCACAGCAAACGGATGAGAACGGCCAATACGTGTTCGCACTTTTCGAAAAAAAGCCTGCAGTGCAGGAGCATTGGCCATTGGAGATCACTCGCTTAGTAAAAAAAAAAAAAAATCACCGCCCAAGCACTCCGTACAAATGGTTAACCAGCGAAGCTGAAATGTGCGGCCCCAGTGTTTAGCAGTGGGTTCAACCTGACGCTGCACTGAAGCCTTCCACAATTATCGTTGCCAGGTTGTGGTCGAGCCACAGGCGGTCACAGACGTTGCAGCCGAAGCCAAAGTGCCGCTGGAGAAACTCTCGCCCAAAGCGGACGTTCGCCCCGGCGAACGCGCTCCCGGAATCACGTCGCCGCTGTTTTGCGCGCAACGCCGTTTCTTTGGCGCGCCAGAGGGCGCGCCGTGGCTGCAAGCGTTTGACCTTGCAAGCGTAGTACCGAAGCTCGCGCGCCAATCGTGCGCGAGCTTGGGTACGACGCTCAGAACGACGTAACTGATAGCACAGCCAATGGAGACCGCTCGTGACACAGATGCCGAACGGTTTTCCGTTTCTCCTAGCCATATACAGCTTTCGCTGTAAAACACTTCACAGCCGCATTAGAATATATTGTGCGTCCCGACGTTCCCACGAACTGTGCTACCACATTTATTTCATCGTTGACATCGCCCTTCACGACAAGCAAATCGAGGTACTCGGCAGTAAGGACACTCATTTTCGACACACCATGTTTTGACATCGCCATCTTAGGCTGTACTTCCAACAGCAACAACCCGCACATCAAAGTGAGAAACTCTATGACCAAGTCTACGCTCGAGAAGAACCAATAGCGCGCGAGCAATCCCGGAGGAGCCGCTGCGTCCTCCTCGCTCTCTTTCTTTTCTCTCTCGCGTGCGCTGCTACGCCAGCATTTCAAAATAAGCGTCCCGGTTCCTTCGCTGCTTTATATAGCGCAGCCCAGATCGGTGACTACGCGGCAACTCTTGCTCTAGCGGGAATTTGCGTTCATAAATATAACGAGGGACAGCTGTCCCTCGTTATCTGCGCCGTGTAATACCCCTGTCACACGGGCACCCGCGAACTTCGTTTAACTCACTCGTCGTTATGTCAACGGAGATGCGGTCCGTGTCACACGGCCTCCCTTATGCCAAGGAAGATAAACGGAGCGTTTCGCAAACGAAGTTCGGCTTTCTCCGTTAACGGCGGAAAGAAGTACTCTGGTTCCCAGTAGACTGTAGGCCAGAAAAAACTTCGAGCACTAAATTGTCGCAGTTAAAACAATAATACATTTTGGGAAGATTAAACGTGCTTTTGGTGCTGGACGCATTCATAACGTAAGTTTTTTTTTTTTTTTTAGTATATATACGCACGCCAGAGTGCAGCTACTCTCCCCCACCAATGCCCTTGTCTTTCAGCGTGCCTGGCGCGCCACCATTTAAAAATATTTCGTCCGTGCGTGTGGTTGTTTTTGCAGTGTTTGCGTTTGCCCGTGTCGGCATGACAGGAATGAGTGCAACGCTATCGCGGTGAGCGTCACGCTGTTCGCAACTAGACGGCGCACATTGGCTCTATCCATCTAGCCGATCGACTCCATTACCAATGCAATATCGAACCACTTCTTCACGTCTTCCACTTGGTCACTCATGACTGAAGACACAGAACAATATGTAAGCTCACGAGGCAATGAAACACAAGAACTTTTGTATGCGAGCTACAAAACTACCAGTCGTCGAGCACGGCACATCCAGTAAACAAGCACGTTGGGCACAAGGTGGCCAGCGTGGCTGTCACCATCGCTACATTTAGCGAACGCGTTTTTTCATTTGAAACAACTTTTAATGCTTTTATCGCTTGAGACCTATTTAATAATGTTTTGTTGTAAAAGCCACTTAATGAAGATTCTCAAAAGATCAACTAGAGGTGCAATTGGGATGCTTCTGCGAAAATCAAACAGCGCCGACTGAGCCCCCGCGGCAACGGTTACAACCTTGTCATTGCCGTGTGACACTGCCGCAACTCCGTCGCCGTCGAACTTCCTAACAGAGTTTTACGTACACGGAGTTTAACGAAGTTCGCGGGTGCCCGTGTGACAGGGGGTATAAGATGTGCCCGCTACGCGCGACCGAACACTTCCTTCCTCTGTTATCTTTGCTCAGCTCGTGCTCTATCTGCCGCCGCTTTCGGGAAAAACGCTAGGAGAATGCGGGAGCGGCTACTAATTCAACGTCTTTGGAAAGTCTGCTTTGTTGAGAACTTGCAATGTCTAAGAGTAGCGTATCGTAGACTCGTAGCGTGAGCCGTAAGGCTGACGACCCGACATCGACGATCACGGACTTGGGCATAGTAACAGGACAAGACTAGCGTTTTTGAAGAAAAGTCTGTTACAAGTATAGTGGCATCGTGGCGCAGATAACACGTTTACATGAATTCCACGGAAGCGTATCTCATTCATGTAAACAACAGTAATGCGCTAGGAAGGCGCATCGCACTAATGCACCAGACATGGGTGGTTTTGCGAGTCCCAGTCGAACCATAGGCCGTAAATCACGAGGAAAGGAACGGTAGCCCCCCGTCGTGCAAACTCCTGGCGTCTCTCTTTTATGAGGGATTCATTTAGCGCACCGTAAAAAACAGTCGAGATATTGAGGCGCTCGTAGGCAGCAGACGAAATCGTACATGGGCATGGGTGACGAGATTTCGTGTCGCGGCGAGCAAGGTCTTTTGTGGTCATGCAACGTTACGAGTGGTCTGCTGAGCTTCTAACACACACGCGGCCTGCCCGCTGATGTCGATTGAAACATTTGTTGCTTCATACCCGGCTGCTTGGAGCTGACAGTACCACGAGCAGAGAACTTTCCTTAGCATTTGCAAATAATTCATGAAGTGAGAATAGCAGCTCTCCTTTCACCGTAGTTATTGGTCATCATTATTAACACCATAACTACTGCATAATTGTAGCGTTCTATCTACAAATTACTGCTCTCAATTTTTTCTCGTGAGAAATAAAATGTTTAGTGCACAGAGCGCTTGTGTCAGGGTATCTAACGGGATAGAGAGTGGTATAGGATAATAGGAGTGAGTGGCTGCTAACTTGAGAAACTATACAGAAATGGATAAAAGGAAAAGGTAATTTCGTTATGATTACTGCTGTCTAGCTCAAGAAGATACCAACTGAATGGTGGCCATCATTGAATGAGTTAGGAGTAAACGACACCGACAGAGGGGGATTATTTAGATATGTGCACAGAAGGATGTCTCATGGTTCGATTGTGATGTGACTTCCGCGAGAGACATTGTCAGCCAGCCTCTCATTCAGGCACGGAGAGCAGCTCGCCAGTGAGGTAGGACTGTTCTACAGCCTGCAAACCAAGGCAAAAATGGAGATTTGTTGAAGGGGACAAAAAAAAAAAAGCACCTGCTGAATGCCTCATTTCTCCGAACCGCGACAGCACGCTTCGTGCCCCCTCCTTATCCAGTGTGGCGCGCCAGAACAAGTTCAAGAGTTTGACCTCCGAAGCGTTGTCCTTCTATTCCTGACTTAGTGGCGGAGTCTGGTGTTTCTGAAGTAACTACTGGCAAGATTAATGAGAACTAACAGACAATGATGCCAAGGAAAGTATAGGGGATGTTGTTAGAAGTAATTGTAATGTAAACGTGAAAAAAGAAAAGTGGACGAAAAGATAACTTGCCACCGGCAGGGTCCGAATCTGCGACCTTCGAATAACGAGTCCGATGCTCTACCACAGAGCTACGGTGGCGGTCATCCCTCCGTGCACTTGATGGCAGACTGGCAGACTTGATGCCTTTAGGTAGTACGCGAGGGATTATTAGTCAGCTGCCAGCTCAGTCAGCTGCCAGCAAATAGGCAAAAAGAGCGTTCCACACTCGCCGCAATGGCAACAGGCGGCGCTGACTGACGCTCCCTCGTTTAAATGCGCATATATAGACCTTTTTAACGTGGGCGCCGCCATATTGCTTAGCGGGCGCCGCCATCCCTCGTCTGGCAACTCTTCTGGCACGTGCGAAGCTCCACGGTTGGATGGTAGGTATACGGGCGGCCGCAGTTTTAGTCGTTTTTTTAGTTCTGACGCGGTGAATTTCGATTGAAGTGGTGCAGGCTCTTTAGAGAATTAGTCTGTGAGGCGTTTTGAGTAGGTTTAAGCCGTTGAGAGTCAATTGTATGATTATACGATGCCGCGAACGAGTTCCACTTGGTGGATGCATTATATTTACAGCACTGACTTTCTGCTCGAAGAACGCGCAATATTTTCAGCTCTTTCCATTCCAGGAAGAGCAGCAACACTTCGAGGGCACAGTTAATTTTTTTCTCGCGCTGTAGATATCGGCTTTTTTAACGCGATTTTTTTTACGCCACGCCGTCGCATCGGCTACCGCTCTTACATGAAGCCGTGTGTTGACGTTTAGTGGTTAGTTCCATTTCATGGCACGGACGGCTTTGTTTGCTGCCTTGAAACTTATCTCGACTGTTTTTCAACTCAATCCAGATAGCGCTTGATCACGATCGAAATTGCGCTGTGTGTCTCTGCACAACAGACTATTTGGCGACCTACTCTTCGTTTCTTCGTAGGCACCAACTCTTGCTTTACTATTCGTAGCCGTGGTACTTTGACCTGCGATAGATAGAAATGTTACATGGGGCTGTTTATCGGATAAAAATATTGTCATTGTTGGAATAGCCGTAGGCTACGTACCTTCCGTTCATAGTCGAGCTCGAACATCGGCGTCGATGGGGGCCATTGCGCTTCATTAGCCAGAAAGGAAGTGTTCTGAACATACCCGAGAACACGCAGAAGGCACAAAGTTTTTCCCATTTAAGCTTGCAAGCCATAAACGCCGCTGCTCCTCGTCAACAGGAAAACGATCTAACTTGAGTCCGCAGCCGCAAAGACTCCGTGTCTGGTGATGCACTTCGCATTTTTCTCCCGACAGAAGTTTCCTTTTTCTGTAGTTGTTACTACACCCAAAAACAGCACAGTGGTTCCCTGTTGACTTATTACTTGCCGGCATGGCAATGAAAAAGAAAAGAATCCGCAAGTTGACCTACAACACGCAAAAATTCCTCGACAATGACACACATCCCAGCGTCAACACACGCACTCCAAGCCAGCGAGCACGAGCCAGAAAGGAGGAAAGCGCTGTTGCCAGACCTGTCCTCCTCGCCCGTTAAAAAGGTCTATACCCTACAAAGGGGACGGAGGGATGACAACCACCGTAGCTCAGTTAGAGTGTACTAGAACTTTTGAGTGGCGCGAACGGCTGCCTGGGCGCGGGCCTTTCAGCGTGGAAAGGTGCGGTGGCGCTGGCGTCGACCAATCTTCCCGGGCGGATGGCTGGCAGGCGCTCCGCGTACGTGTTGGTACCTCTCCGTCGCGCCGATAGTGCGCCGCCCAGGGCGATCTCCCTCCTTTTTCTTCCCTGTTATACCTCCTCCTTTTTCATAAACATGCCTGAACAAAGATTTTTTCGATATTATTATTATTATTATTATTATTATTATTATTATTATTATTATTATTATTATTATTATTATTATTGAAGTTGGTGCCTACCGCACTTCAGCTTGAAGCGGCGCAGCGCATTTTACAATGTGCCGAACGCTTTTTTTTTATTTCGTACACGTTACACTTTCTTAAGCGAAACGAGCTAGCCGGTACACATCGGAAGGCCAAAAAAAAGAAAAAAAAAGGAAAGAATATGTTGCACACGGAAGGAAGAACTCTTGGCCCACTCCATGTAGAACACGACAACTGGAATGGAATAAGGGGCGCATTGCTTCAGGTTTCGGTCACACATGACAGCAAAAAAAAAAAAAAAAAAAAACGCTTTATTGACGTGGTCTGAATAACAGCAGAGTTTTTTCGAAGCTCCCTTTTTATTTTAAAAGATTGGAATGCATTCATTATAGTAGCCCCTACAAAAATGCAAACACGTTTCTACTGCAGAAAAACGTCTTTAGTAACCCCTTTATTTTAAAAGATTGAAATGCATTCATTGTAGTAGCAGCTACAAAAATGCAAACATGTTTCTACTGCAGAAAAACGTCTTTAGTAACACTCTAGTGGATGATTTTGAGAGTTTAAAAATGCAACACCACTGCACAGCAAAGCAAAGTTGTAGCAGTACACTACAACTAATAATAATAATTGAGACCATAAAATACAAGGTTTGCATATTTATACCATACAATGATAATAAAAAGGTTGTCAAAAGCATAAAACATTAGGGCCAGTGCACAAAACATAACATAAAACTAAGCAGACTGAACGACAGAGCTAAGGTCATCTTTTAAAAATGTATTTAAATAAAATTGTGTTATGGTTGCAAAACCACTTCAAGCGACACTAAAGTGGAACAGTAAATCGGTTTAGATAAATTAACTTGTCTCTTACAACTCTTTAATGTTTTTAATTTCACCATCATAATTTTATTCATACAGAAAGAAATCAAGGTCAAAGTATTATTTTTTAAATTTCTTGTCAGAATCTCCACGCGTGGCATCACAGATTTCGAAGTATTTCTCGTATTCTGAAGGAAAGAATTGTAAACTTAAAGGCTGGTTTGCTTTGTTAAACACAGTATTAATGAGAACTTGCAGACAAAGATGCCAAGGAAAGTATGTGACGTTGCGTACTCAACAAAATTTAAGCTTGGTGTGTTGTCTATGGCAGCCTTAGAGGTCAATGTGCTTGATGTTTACTGATAAGGAACTACGTAGGGCCTAGTAGACGCCAACAAAATCTATGTTCGAGTCCGTGGAGCCGGAGTTTTCAGCGTCAAATATGCAGGCAGGTTGGGTAAAATCGTCGGGACTGCATCAGGGGCAAGCGTCGGCGCTCCCCTGGGAATTCGGACTTCAACACCGTTGATAATATGGTCGTAGTCTCTCAGAATAAAATGGGGTTCGAAGTGTAACTCACACACCGCACAATCGGCGTCAAGCGGCCTGTCAAGTCGGTGGAGGTTCCGCTCCCAAAGAAGTCGTCGATCTTCATCCTTTGGGGCCTTAAAAAAGGGATAACTTGCGACTTTGTTGCACACGCGGATAACCCGTTGTACAACCGGGCGCGTAATAATGGTTTAGACGCTGTTTTTTGGTCTTTTTGCGAGCAAAAGCGAGATGCCGCGGCCATGCCGCACAGCCACGCAAAGCAAACCAAACAACCAAACTGGAAGATTGGTCGATGGCAGCGCCGCCGCTACTTTCCCCGCAAACGTGGACAGCTGCAAGCAAGGGGAGAGCGTGCCGGTCGCGCCACTCAAAAGTTCTAGTACACTCTAGCTCAGTGGTAGAGCACATGGTCTTCGGCA